>CAUYON010014760.1:0-13901 GCA_963573935.1 Arctocebus calabarensis | reverse complement strand
CAGCCGTCATTGTTGTTTGGCGGGCCCGGGCTGGATTCAAACCCACCAGCTCAGGTGTATGTGGCTGGCGCCTTAGCCCATTGAACCACAGGCGCCGAGCCATCCCTGGGTATTCTTGAGGCCACACACCCCCCTTTACTTAAAAAGGGTGGTTTTTGTGAAACATAGTTACAGAAATGCTTTTCATTTGTTCCTTCAGTATGGAGCCTGTTCTTTGCCAAGTACTGGCTGGGGCTATAAAGCTGGGTCCCTGCTCCCAGGGTGCCTGAGGTATGGAGGAGGGGATGTCTGTGAAACAGTTACACTCCATTGCAATATGTCTTGCAAGGTTGGGTGCCACAGGGACCCAGAAGAGGGACTGATGTCAGACAAGGCATCTCACAGGAGGCTTGGGAGCTGAGTCCAAAGGGTTGGGAGTTAGTTATGTCAAGCAATGCATGAAGGAGGAGGGGGAGAAGCTTCTTTTCCTTCAGAAGGGGAAAGCAGGGTCAGGGCTGGAGGCCAGGACTCTGGGCAGGCTGTGTTCGCCCTCTGCTGTCTGTTCTTCACACAGCAGCCAGAGCCTGCCTTTTGAAACATCAGATCTTACTATCCACCTCAAAATTTGTGGCTCCAGGAATTATACCCAGTTAAAACTAGTCCTTGGTCTGCCAGGCCCGCTGTGATTTTTCCTGATTGCAAACCTCTTACTCACTGCTCTTCAGCCACACTGTCTCCTTTGCTTTTCATTGAAAGTGTCAGATACTTGCCCACCCCAAGGCTTTTGTGTTTGCTCTTTGTGCTATCTAGAATACCTTTCAGAAATCTTCATGGCTAGCTCCTTCATTTCCTTCAGATTTCTACTGAGCTATCACCTTAATGAAGCCTTCTCTCATAATCTTATTTAATATTCCCATCAGCCCCATCAGAAGCTTGTTTAATATTCCCATGATCTAAATCCCCTTTCCCTACTGTGTCTGACATTTAGTTTTTACATTTTTGTTGTTTAATAACTGACCCACTCTCCAGCACTCCCACAAATGTCAGCTTCAAGGCAGCCCCTTCAAAGGTAGGGATTTTTGTTATATTTTGTTCACTCCAGCATCCCCGGGCCTAAAACAATGTCTGACGTATAGAAGATGCTCATATAGTTAAGTGAATGAATAGCAGTCTTAGAAAATTTTGATTTTGTCATTTCTAGATATCTGGAGAATATTTTAGATCTGGATTCTGACATCTTTGATTTTAACATTCTTTCCCATTTCTTTCCTGGGTTGATTGCAGATTAAAATTATTCTTACATATTCTTGTTCTTATAATGTTGAACATGTCAGAGCTGTAAAGGCCGTATATCTTGGTTATGCAGCAGGGTAGTGGTTAAAACGTTTTTAAATACAAATAGCACTACAGAATAAAAAGGACTATTTTAGGGGGAAAATAAAACCTTCTGTATAATTCACTGCTTTTAATGTAGTTTTTGTGGCTGGGAGAGGTGGCTCATGCCTGTAATCCTAGCACTGTGGGAGGCGGAGGTAGGTTTACTGCCTGAGCTCACAGGTTCAAGACCAGCCTGAGCAAGAGCAAGACCTGGTCTCAAAAAATAGCTGGGCGTTGGGGCTGGTGCCCTATAGTCCCAGCTACATGGGAGGCTGAGACAAGAGAATCTTTGAGCCCAAGAGTTTGAGTTTGCTGTGAGCTGTGAGACCAGGGCATTCTACCAAGGTGACAAGTAAGATTCTGCCTCAAAAACAAAAAAAAAGTAGCTTTTTAATTTTTTTCATAATCTCCTCTACCCCTCTTAATTTCACATGGTTGCAGTCACCACACACTTTATTTTTGCATTTTGTTGTTTTCACTTAACATTATAGCACAAACTTTTATGGTGGTATAACATGGTCTCATCACCATTGTTTATATGTTTTTTATTCCTGTATGTGGATATTCCCCATAATTTACTTGGCCTTTCCCCAACTGTTTGGCATTTTTAGTTCTTTCTCCATTTTGCTATTGTAGATGTCACTACAGCAAACATCTTGTTGTGTTGTTCTTTTGAATTATTTCCTTAGGATGAAGTCCCAGGAGAGTCATCATGTCAGACTGAGTACTATAGAGCATTGACCACTATAGTTAACCACCCCGCCCAGAAGAGCACCGCCCAGTAGGAGCTCAGTGAAAGTCTGTTGAATTACTCAAGATCTTATAGGTTCTTGGCTCACTGTATTGTATACAGAACCCTGTCATTTTACCTAGGCTCCAGATTTTAGAGGCATCAGTCTATTTCCCATATTATTAGAAGAACTTGTTTGCATTTGAGAGTATTCTTACACCACAGGGGAGTGGGTGGCAGTGATTGTCGGCCTTGTGTCTTACAGAAAAACAAGTATCATTGTGCTATCTCCACCCCTCGTTTAGGATCCCCACCACCACCACCAAATCATTAGCCACTAGGGGTGAGGAGCCATTTTCCTTTGATAAATGAGCCTGTGTTTCTAACAGCTCTCAGTCTTTTAGGAGCTTCTAATTGGATTCTAGACCAGACTGGACAAGGCCTCCTGAAAACAAGCACACTTCAAGGCCGTTTCCATCTACCGGAATATTTAGGCCTAGTTCAGTTAAGCAGCTATTTATCATGCTCCCACTCGGCAAGCTATCGTAGAGTCTCTGAGTAATTAGACACAGTACCTGATACATGTCCCTGATAGAGAGGCACAGAAAAGGCCTTGGAAGTCAGAAGTAGGCAAAGACTCCATTGAGCTGGGAGATCAGTAAAAGTTTTGGGGAGGAGGTGATGTCCAAGGTGGTCTAGAAGAATTTGTTGGATTTTAGCAGAGAAGAGGCCTTATAAGGTAAAAGGATGGGGAAACAGGGAGGTATGAACATGTACATGAAATTGGAGGGAAAAGTGAAAAAAGGTGGCAGTGATAACATAGAAGGCCTTACATGGCAGAGTGAGGACCCAGACATGTGATTGTTTTTACTGTTTACAAATTTCATATGCTAGAGTCTCTCACCCTGAGTAGTTTCTAGATAATCAGGACTGATGAGTCCTTTCCTAAGGCACACTTCTTGTGGCTATTTGCCATTTGTCACACTGTCCTAGATGCCAGCTTATTAAGTCACTGAGTTATTCTCATAGAGTCATTTTGCTTTGAAATGTTTTCAGTTGTGCTGTTTGGACCACAAATTAACAAGTGTTAGACACTACTGTTTGGGTTTTTTCAAATCATTGGAGTCATGTCCTCTGCTACACCAAATATATGAGTTATGGATGTATATATACTCCTGGTATTTATAGCCTGCTCCCAAATAACTGAGAGGAGAAGGATGAAAGTGCATGATGGACAGAGGGCCAGGAGCAGCCCGCTCCCTGCAGGAGGTGTATGCAGATGCTGTAGGTGCTGGTGGTGGTAGACTGAGGCCTGAGGAGCTTTGGAGGAGGTGCCAAGTGGCAGGTATTACTTGTTTGTTGTTGGGAGACAAATGATTCATCTACTTGGGCAATAAGGAAGTTAATCCAATCTGCTGGTCCCTCCTAACCTTGGTCTTATTTTCTGACAGGCAGAGGTGGAGGAAACACTGAAGCGACTTCAGAGCCAGAAAGGAGTGCAGGGAATCATCGTAGTGAACACAGAAGGTACACCCCCTCCTGCCATGGTCAGAATCAGCCCAAACATAGCATCACCTTGCTGTTTACTAAGTCCCTTTGTGTACCTGATCCAATTTTAAGCTTTTTTTTTAGGCTCGGCACCCATAGCTCAGTGGTTAGGGTGGCAGCCACATACACCGGGGCAGGTGGGTTCGAACCTGGCCTGGGCTAGCTAAAACAGTGACAACTGCAACAACAGCAACAAAACAAATAGCCGGCTGTTGTGGCAGGCACCTGTAGCCCCAGCTACTTGGAAGACTGAAACGAGAGAATCACTTAAGCCCAAGAGTTTGAGGTTGCAGTGAGCTGGGAGGCCTTACTCTGTCTCACTAACATGGTTAGTGTTCTAACAAAGGAAAAATCCACTAGGTCCCACTGCCCTGACAGGTCATACCCTTCAGTATGCCATGCTTTTTCACCTTGTCCAGGCAGCACAATTTCTTTTCTTTTCTTTTTCTTTTTTTTTTTTTTTTTTTTTTGAGACAGTCTTACTGTGTCACCCTGGGTAGAGTGCTGTGGCATCACAACTTACAGTAACCTCCAACTCTTAGGCTTAAGCGATTCTCTTGCCTCAGTCTCCCAAGTAGCTGGGACTACAGGCACCTACCACAACATCTGGCTGTTTTTTCTGTTGCAGTTGTCTTTGTTGTTTTACCTGATCCAGGCAGGGTTTGAACCTGCCACCTTGGGTGTATGTGGCTGGTGCCGTAACCACTTTGCTATGGACGCCAAGCCCAGACAGCACAATTTCTGATGGTCATAATCATAGTTGTTACTATTTTTTATATGTTTACACATGAGTTTTTTGTGATGTTGCTTCATGGTTTACAGTATATAAACCTCCTTAATAGCTGGGACTACAGGTGCCTAACACCATACCAGCTAGTTTTTCCCTCTCTTTTTTTTTTTTGTAGAGACAGAGTCTCACTTTATCGCACTTGGTAGATTACCATGGCGTCATACAACTCACAGCAACATCCAACTCCTGGGATTAGGTGAGTCTCTTGCCTCAGTCTCCCCAGTAGCTGGAACTACAGACGCCTGCCATAACGCCCAGCTATTTTTCTGTTTTGCAGTTTGGCTGAGGCCTGGTTTGAACCCGCCACCTTTGGTATATGGGGCCGGTGCCTTACTCAATGAGCCACAGGTACCGCCCTAGTTTTTCTCTTTTTTTAAGTAGAGATAGGGTCTCGCTCTTGCTCAGGCTAGTCTCGAACTCCTGAGCTCAAGCAATCCACCTGCCTAAGCCTCCCAGAGTACTAGGATTACAGGTGTGAGCCACCATGCCCAGCCTGATTATGGTTTTGCTAGATGATTTTCCTGTTGACTTATTTGTGCCTATAGCTCCCCCCTCCCCATTCCTCCAGTCTTCTGGGAGCTAATTTGAACAACTAGAACAGTATAGACACTCTTTTTTCCAAATCACATTAGGTATGGTGAACAAGGAAACTAACATTTTATCACACACTTGCTCTATGCTTAGCCTCCAGCTGCTACTTTACAAATATATTATTTCATTTATTACTTAAAATACCCCTGTTATTTCCATTTTGCAGTGGAGAAAACTGAGTCTAGAAATTTAATTGATTTGCTTGCCATCCCAGAGCCAGGATTTAAATCCAAGTGTATGTGAGTGCACGTGTTACGAAGAACTGGAGAGTAACTGCTGGTCTATGGCCCAGGCCCTGGTGATACAGGCAGCAGTAAGGACAGGGGCTACGGAATCCCACAGTTGTGAGTTTTGTAACCTTGGGCAAGTCACTTAACCTGTAAATGAGAGTAATAGTTATATCTATTTGAAAGAATTAACTGAAAATGAACAGTGTAAAGCATTTAGTACAGTATTATCACCATCAGTTTGTGGCTGTGAGGCATTTGTTGATACAAATCCAATTACCTGATCAGCTTCCCCAGTTGCAGTGTTTTTCAACCTTTTTTATCTTGTGGCACACTTGAACCTATAAAGTTCCACAGGACACTGAAATTATATTGCTAAAAAAAAAAAAAAATTAAAAAAAATACAAAAAAAAGAAGAGAGTTTTTGTGCTTAGAACTTTTTTGAAAATAATTTAATTAATGATCTTTAAAAATTTTTTTCAGCACACTGGTTGGCCAAAGTGATTCCCAAATTTATCCATTCCTTAGAGTCACCCTGGGGCTCTTGTTGAATGTATAGCCTCTATGCTAAAAATTTTGATTTGTTTAGGACTAAGGCGAGACCTTGGAAATCTGTGTCTTTACCAGGTACCCCAGGAGATTCTGATGACCAGACAAGTTTAGAAAATTCTATATTAGGGAATAGATTCTAACTAGAAGAGGCTGCAATGAGAGCCACAGGCCTAATACTAATAGCAGATCTCAGTCCCTCTGAAAGCCTTCCCTTGGAGAGATTTCAAGGATGTGTTTTCAGGGCTTTGGTAAGACTTAGGGTTCTTTGCTGTCCCTGTAGTAGAGTTGGAGGCCTAGGTCCCTGTTTTCCACTTGAGTCAGAGCAGCCCCACTCAGATCCATTGGCTTGTGTTCCTGCATTGGTTTTAATATGAGGGGAGGGTTTGACCAATTAAAACTACCCTACTAGTATACAAAAATAACATGAATCAGTGTGAGGCTGGGAGGGGACAGGTATGCTGGGACACTGCTGCTGATAGCAGCACCTTGGCTAATAAAGGCAAGGCCAGGACCATGTCCGACTCACCTCCATTCCTAGTGTCCATCTAGCACATGTGCTGGATTCAGATCAGTGAATGTTTATTAAATGAGCAAACCACAATCAGTGATGCCACCAGCCCCTTTGATTTGTGGTAATTCTACTTTGAGGAACATGTTCAAAGGAAATAATGTCAAAGGAAAAAAATAAATGTTTGCAAGCACATTAGATGCTATAATCATTAGAATAATTGTAATAATGACTATAATAGCTAACATGATTGAAAATAATAATACCTTTTCCCAAATACCATTATAAATACTTCTTATACTTCAGTTCATTTAATCCTTAAGACACTCCTATGAGGATGAAACTATTAATAGCTATTTTTTTTTTTTTTTTTGAGACAGAGCCTCAAGCTGTTGCCCTGGGTAGAGTGAGGTGGCATCACAGCTCACAGCAATCTTCAACTCCTGGGCTCAAGCTATTCTCCTGCCTCTAGCTCCCAAGTGGCTGGGACTACAGGTGCCCACCACAATGCCCGGCTATTTTTTGGTTGTAGCCATCATTGTTGTTTGGCAGGCTGGGCTGGATTTGAACCCAGCAGCTCAAGTGTATGTGGCTGGCACCTTAGCTGCTTGAGCCACAGGTGCTGAGCCTATTTTTTATTTTTTTGAGACAGAGTCTCAAGCTATCACCCTGGGTAGAGTGCCATGGCATCACAGCTCACAGCAACCTCAAGGTCTTGGGCTTAAGTGATCCTCTTACATCAGCCTCCCAGGTAGCTGGGACTACAGGTGCCCACCACAATGCCCAGCTATGTTTTGGTTGTAGTTGTCATTGTTGTTTAGTTGGCCCGGGCTAGATTTGAACCCACCAGCTCCAGTGTATGTGGCTGGTGCCCTAGCCACTTGAGCTACAGGTGCTGAGCCTAATAGCTCTATTTTATAAATGGGGAAACTGAGGCTTAGAAAGAGGTTGAGAGGAAATGGCAGAACTGGCATTCCAGCGCCATGCTTTTGGCCACTGTCCAGGGTGTCCCCCAGTGCCTAAGTCAAGGAATGACTGACAGAGTAGAACATTAGCTCCAGGGATGCTCTGCAGCTGAGATACAACCTTGGCAGGTGTGAGTATCTTGTCAACATGCAGAGATGAGGGTGGCGCCTTTGGCTCAAAGGAGTTGGGCGCTGGCCCCATATGCCAGAGGTGGCGGGATCAAACCCAGCCCTGGCCAAAAATTGCAAAAAAAAAAAAGCAGAAATGGACAAGCCTTTGGATAAGAATGGGGAGGCCACATCACTGCACACTTCTTGGGAGCTGATCTTCTCCAGAAGGAATCATTCCTACTGTCTTTCCTGGGGGCCTCTGCAGGCCATAGTCTTCGTGTTCTCTGAGAATTATTTTATTTCATTTTGGCTTAGGCCTACCAATCTCAAGTCTTAGCAAGATCCGATCTGTTAGACTCCTTGACCTTCTCTTTTTATATACCACAAGGCCACCTTCTTGCAGATCCTTTGCTGTGTGGTAGCAAGGCCCTTGTACCCTTAAGGAACAGTCATATCCTTTCAGGTTGTTGGGAATGGGATTTATTACGTGTGTGGTGTTGATAACAAATTAACATTTACTCAGTGTTAAACATTCTTGCTAAGCATTATTAAAGGAGTTAAGCCCTATGCAGTCCTCACAGCAGCACTTTGAAATATAGGCACTCTTTTACAGATGAGCCAATGGAGGCTAAAGAGGTGAAACCACTTTTGCCGAGGCCACATATCTGTGAAGGGACAGAGCCAAGGTGAAAGCTTTGGTCATGTTTTGGGCCCAGGACCCTGCTGATCAGACCCACAAGTGGCTATGTTCCTGGTGCTCTAAGAAGATAAGAGTGGGGCTAGGCACTTAGCACAGTGGTTATGGTGCCAGCCACATACACCGGGGCTGACGGGTTCAAACCCGGCTTGGGCCAGCTATACAACAATGACAACTGCAACAACAACAACAAAAAATAGCCGGGCTACTTGGGAGGCTGAGGCAAGAGAATCGCTTAAGCCCAAGAGTTTGAAATTGCTGTGAGCTGTGATACCATGGCACTCTACCAAGAGCGACCAAGTGAAACTCTGTCTCAAAACAAAGAAAAAGAAGATAATTTTGGGCCATTTTCTTCCCTCCCAGTGGGCAGACCTAAGGATGACCAACTTTTGCTGATCGCTGGGCTGGCCAGTTAGGGGCCCGGTTAGCAGGGCCTGGGCCCAACTTGTATGTAAGGAGCCACATTCTTCACAACTGGACATCAGCTGGTGGAACTCATGGATGGAGCCTTCTGCTGATAATTCATGGCCAAGTCACAGACACCTGATGACCCAGTTGTGGCCTGGGTAGCTCAAGTTAAGCCACATTCCTCAGCTCCATGACCCTAGGCACCATCCAATAACCAGGTCCATTTAATAGTTCATCTCAAGGAAGCCATCCTCAAAACCAAAGGTGAATCATGATGATCCTTGTACAATTAATTTTTTTTTTTTTTTTAAGAGACAGAGTCTCACTTTATCCCCCTCAGTAGAGTGCCATGGCGTCACACAACTCACAGCAACCTCCAACTCCTGGGCTTAGGCGATTCTCCTGCCTCACCCTCCCGAGTAGCTGGGACTACAGGTGCCCGCCACAACACCCTATTTTTCTGTTTCGCAGTTTTGCCGAGGCTGGGTTTGAACCCGCCACCTTCTATATATGGGGCCGGCGCCCTACTCGATGAGCCACAGGCGCCACCTTTTTTTTTTTTAGATAGTCTCAATATGTTACCCTTGGTAAAGTGCTGTGGCATCACAGCTCACAGCAACTTCAAACTCTTGGGTTTAAACAATTCTCTTGCCTCAGCCTCCGAAGTAGCTGGGATTACAGGTACCCACCACAATGCCCGGCTATTTTTTGTTGCAGTTGTCATTTAGCTGGATTGGGTTCAAACCTGCCAGCCTTGGTGTACGTGGCCAGTGCCCTAACCACTGTGCTATAGGCGCCAAGCCCTTATACAGTTAATTTTACTATAAAAAAGCCAGCCTAGGGTAGTGCCTGTGGCTTAGCGAGTAGGGCGCCGGCCTCATGTACCAAAGGTGGCGGGTTCAAAACGGGCCTCAGCCGAACTGTAAAACAGAAAAATAGCCGGGAGTTGTGGCAGATGCCTGTAGTCCCAGCTACTTGGGAGGCTGAGGCAAGAGAATTGCCTAAGCCCAGGAGTTGGAGGTTGCTGTGAGCTGTGTGACATCACGGCACTCTACCCAGGGCGATAAAGTGAGACTCTGTCTCTACAAAAAAAAAAAAAAAGCCAGCCTAAGTACCCAACTGCAGAGGAATGGTAAACTCTGGACTGTCCACATGTGGCCTCTTTGAAAGAGGTAGCAGTGCTGTTTGCAAAGGTTAAGCATACACATAGAAACATGCTTTAATTTGGGGGCACAATTATGTGTGTAGATAGTATATTTACATTTGGGCCATAAACCTTCTCTGGGTGGGACTGCTAATGGTTATGTCTTAGCACAAGTTGACCTTTTTTTTTTCTTCCTACTTTTCAGTATTTAGAAATTTGTAAGAGCTGTCCTTCTGGTTCAGGTTCTGAGCATTACAAATTGATAATCTCTGCTCTCATTGCTGGAAGCTAGTCTAAGCAGCACAGCCCTGGGGAGGGAGCTCTGTAGTAAAGCCAGCAGGCCACATGTGAACCCTGGCCCCCCTGTGTATCTGCCATGTGACCACAGGCAGGTCACCTCACTGCTCAGAGCCTAATCAACATGTGAAGGGATACCACCCACAGAGGAGTTCTGGGGCCTGGTGCCGAAATACATCAAGTGCTTAGGGCTGTGCCTGTCACATAGCAAGCCCTCTGTAAATAGTAGCATTGATTTCTTTTTGTTTGAGACAGAGTTTTACATTGTCACCCTTGGTAGAGTGCCCTGACATCATAGCTCACAGCAAACTCCAACTCTTAGCTCAAGTGATCATCTTGCCTCAGCCTCCCAAGTAGTTGGGACTACAGGCATCCGCCACAATGCTCAGCTAGTTTTAGAGATAGGTCTCACTCTAAGGCTGGTGTCGAACTCCTGAGCTTAAGCAGTCCATCCACCTCAGCCTCCAGAGTGCTAGGATTATAGGCGTGAGCCACTGCACCTGGCCTAGTAGCACTAATTGTTAACTGCAAGTCCAGTGTCCTAGGAGTTATGGGGTGGGAGCTTGGCAGAAAGGAGCTCCAACGTCCTGCTCAGTCTCCTTCTATTTTCCCCTCAGGCATTCCCATCAAGAGCACCATGGACAATCCCACCACCACACAGTACGCCAACCTCATGCACAACTTCATCTTGAAAGCACGGAGCACCGTGCGTGAAATAGACCCCCAGAATGACCTCACCTTTCTTCGAATTCGCTCCAAGAAAAATGAAATTATGGTTGCACCAGGTAAGAGGTTTTCCACTTCCCCACTTAGGAACAGACCCTCACAGCACATTCTCCATGGCTTGTGAGGAAGGCCCAGCACATTGGTGTCTCTAGAGGGTCCAAGAAGGGCCTTAGGAGTTGAAGGAATTGAGTTGATGCCTCGCTGCCCAGCCAGCCTCTAGCTGATACCCACAAGAAATCCTTACAGTGACCGTAGGCCATAGGTGGGGTTGGGAGATCCCGGTTTCATAGGGCAGATAAACATGTAAGCATAACCCAGTATCTCCTCTGCCTCTACATGAGGAAATTCACAGGGGCATTTGAGACAGCAAGGAGGGTCTAGTCAAGTCTACCTGGGTGCATTGGTAGAGGCTTCCCAGAAGAGGGGACCCTGGGGAGCTGAATCTTAAGGGTACAGGAAAGACTGTGAGCAAGGGCAAAAGGACAGAAAAGCCATGTTTGGAGGAAACATAATTCAGTGATTCTGAACCAAAATCTAAAGCATTTTATCTCTGAAAAAAATATTCTTTGCCTACCTGTGGATCTCTCTAGGCCCCATGTACCAGCTTTTCCTCCAGCACTGGAACAGACTGCTGTGTTTGGTTTACCCAGTGTTTGGCTCACAGGAGGGGCAATGTGATACAGCCAAAGCCTGTCTTTAGGCCTTAGCACCATTCTCAGGATGATAAGATGCTCATCCTGAAAGGAGCACGCAGGCCTGGGCACATAGGAGGGAACGGAAGGGCCACGGGGCCACCTCTCCTTCTCTCCCTCCCCTCACTCTCACTTAAGGCCTGGAATGATAGACAGATCCTCCAGGATGGTGGCTGTCGTTACTTCCTTCTCACCTGTGCCCTTCTTAGGCTGAGCCATGGAGTTAAGCATTCAAGAGTCCCAGGAGCAGGTGATGGTACACGTAGGTCACAGCACAGCTTATCTGGGGCATCAGAGTATGTGTGGGAAGGAGTGAGAGGTGAGACTTTGGTCCAATTTAGAAGGGCTCAAACACCAAGTTCAGCTACGTGGACTTGATCCTGTGAGCAGCGGTTTTAAGGGAGAAGGTGATATGGTGATATAGCCTAGATATAAGGAAAACAGTGGGGTATCTGGGAACACTTAGTGCCCCTAGGCCTGGCAACACAGGTGGTGAGGAGGCGGACTGCAAATTCTGAGGTAATTTGATAGGGAGTCAGCCACTCCCAGCAGCGCACCAGCATTAGTTCTGTCCCGAGGCCTGCTCTAGCCCAGTCCAGGCCAGCTTCCTAGAGGACAGGGAAGGAAAAAAAACATAGAACCAGTCCCAGAACCATAGAGCCAGTTGCCAGAGTCCACAGGCTCCCTGGGACACTCCCTAAAGGGGTGAAAACAGAACATATCAGTCACAGAGAAGAATATAAGGATAACTCTGGAGCCATTTATTTCAAAAACATGCTGTGCACTTTTTAATGCATCCCATGCCAAGTGATGCCTGATTTGTCAGGGAAAAAAGACTGCGAGAGGGCACAGAATCTGTTTTCCTGGATTTATCTCATAAGTATGACCTTGAGCAAGTCATGGAACACTTTCCTATTGACATCTGTAAAATGTCAGGTAGGGGACCACACTGCTCTGGTCTCCTGAGACCCCCTGTCTGATTGTGTTGGCCTGGATTAAGGACAAAAGCCTTGGAATCAAATTTGAATGGAAATCCTTCCCAGTACTTCATGCTGTGTGACTACGGAGGACAAAGCTTCACTTCCATAAAATCAGGCCAGAAACAGTCCCTCTTACTCACCTTGAACATCAGAGCAGACCTATGTTCCTCGGTGGCCCACCTGGAAGTTCAGAGTTTGGGTCAAGGGCAGATGATGTGGCCTCCAAATCAGGCAAACTCTCCAGCAGACATCCCGAGAATGTCTCCTCTAGAAGGGCAGAGTCATCTGAAAGCAACTGGCTGTCCACATCTCAGCTTGGCAGCAAAGGCATTTCCACTTGGCCTTGAGGACCATTCACAGCCCATGAGTGTGGTTAGTGCTTGAGTTCCAGATGGGCAGCTGGGCAACCCCCAATTAGGAATTGTCCTGGGGGTGGGTCACAGGGCCAGAGACCCCACAGCCTCATCAGTGGAGGTGAGGATCAAGTGGACAGACCCTCACATGGATGACACAGGGACCTGCAGTGAGCGAAATGCTCCTTTGCTCTTCCTCTGTCTAATATACACCTATATCTTATCCTGCTGGAAGGCTGTGTGACATGTTGAGATCATCTTCAATGCAGTGTGTGATTCTTCAGGACAGCCTCACAGCTGCGGTTGCAGAACTACAAACCTTTCTCCCTGGGGCCCTCTAAAATGCCATCCTGCTGCCCAGAACACTCCATCCTTGTCCCTTGGCTAACCAGATGCTTATCTTCCTAAGTCTGTCTCCTCCACTAGACAGTAGGTTCCATGAGGGGCAGAGACTTGTAAGCACAGTGTAAGCATTTAACAAATAGATGTTGAATAAATGAATGAAGGAATAACTTCCTAAACCACCTCCATTGCTGATAAACCCACTGCTGTGGGTTAGGGGTGGGTGAGCAGTGGGGATGTGGCCAGGGCTGTCCAGGGCATGGAATTTAGGATGAAAACTTGTGATTTGACACTTGGACATACCTACTGGCCACCACAGTTGGCCAAGAAAAAATATAAAGTTTTGATGCCAGAACTCCTGTGACCAGGACCACTGACCAGAGTCTTCAGGAATTTAAGGCTGGACTACTTTGGGATTGCCATAAAGCATGGGCCCCCGGGGCAGTCCTCAGCATTAAACAGGCCTAGCTGCTGCATGTGAGATGGCCCCATGGTACTGTAATTAGCACCCTACACTTGGTGAGCAGTCAGAGCAGCCCAGCCCAGGCAGGAGATCCATGACCCTTCCTATCCACCTAATCTGACTCATTGACCCAACTGAGAAGCTGTGTTCCCTGGCCACAAATAGCAGCAGGTGGTTTCAGACAGTTTGGCTTAAGATGTATGTACCAAATTTTACCCCATCCTAGCCCAGAACAGCCTATATAAAGAGATTTTTTTTCTTTCTTTCTTTCTTTTTTTTTTTTTTGAGACAGTGCTTCAAGATGTCACCCTGGATAGAGTGCTGTGGCATCACAGCTCACAGCAACCTCCAATTCCTGGGCTCAAGCAAGTCTCCTGCCTCTGCCTCCCAAGTAGCTGGGACTACAGGCGCCCGCCACAAC
>CAUYON010014759.1:0-14378 GCA_963573935.1 Arctocebus calabarensis | reverse complement strand
GGCCAATTCCTTCAAGAGTATTCTCTGCACTTTCTTCTAGTATTTTTATAGTTTCATGTCTTAAGTTTAAATCTTTAATCCAGTGAGAGTCTATCTTAGTTAATGGTGAAAGGTGTGGGTCTAGTTTCAGTCTTCTACAGGTTGCCAGTCAGTTCACCAAGCACCATTTGTTAAATAGGGAATCTTTTCCCCATTGAATGTTTTTAATTAGCTTGTCAAAAATCAAATAATAAGTAGCTGGGTTCATCTCTTGGTTCTCTGTTCTGTTCCATACATTTACCTCTCTGTTTTTGTGCCAGTACCATGCTGTTTTGATCACTATCGATTTATAGTATAGTCTGAGGTCTGGTAGTGTGATTCCTCCTGCTTTGTTTTTATTTCTGAGTAATGTCTTGGATATTTGAGGTTTTTTCTGATTCCATATAAAATGAACTATTATTTTTTCGATCTTTAAAGTATGAAGGTGGAGCTTTAATAGGGATTGCATTAAAATTGTATTTTGCTTTGGGTAGTAAGGACAATGTTGATTCTTCCCAGGGATGAGCATGGTATATTTTTCCATTTGTTAATATCTTCAGCTATTTATTTTCTTAGAGTTTCTTAGTTCTCTTTATAGAGATCTTTTAAATCCTTCGTTAGGTAAACTCCCAAATATTTCATCTTTTTTGTCACTACTGTGAATGGAATAGAGTCCTTGACTGTTTTTTCAGCATGACCATTGTTGATATATATATGAAGGCTATAGATTTTTGAGTGTTGATTTTGTAACCTGAGATGCTTCTGTATTCCTTGATCACTTCTAAGAGTTTTGTAGAAGAATCCCTGGTGTTTTCGAGATATACAATCATATCATCTGCAAAGAGTGAAAGTTTGATCTCTTCTGATTCTATGTGGGTACCTTGATCACCTTTGCTTGCATAATTGTGATGGCTAAGACTTCCATTATTGTGTTAAAAAGCAGTGAAGACAATGGGCAACCTTACCTGGTTTCTGATATGAGTGGAAATGATTTCAATTTAACTCCATTCAATGTGATATGGGCTGTGGGTTTGTTGTAGATGGCCTCTACAGTTTAAGAAATGTCCCTTCTATGCCAATTTTCTTAAGTGTTCTGATTATGAAAGGATGCTGGATATTATCAAAAGCTTTTTCTGCATCAATTGAGAGAATCATATGGTCCTTGTTTTTTAATTTGTTTATTTGATGAATAATATTTATAGATTTACGTATATTGAACCAGTCTTGAGACACTGGGATAAAACCCACTTCATCATGATGTATAATTTGTTTGATGTTTTGCTGGATTCTGTTTGCTAGGATCTTGTTGAATATTTTTGCGTCCCCATATTTATTAGTGATATTGGGATATAATTTTCTTGTTGGGTCTTTTCCTGGTTTGGGGATCAAGGTGATGTTTGCTTTATAGAATATGTTGGTTAGTATTTCTTCTTTTTCTATATTTTGCAAAAGGTTGAGTAATATAGGTACCAGTTCTTCTTTAAAGGTTTGGTAGAATTCTGACGTGAAGCCATCTGTTCCTGGGCTTTTCTTTTTAGGGAGATTTTGTATAGTTGATGCTATTTCAGAACTTGATATACGCCTGTTCAACATTTCCACTGCATTTTGGCTAAGTCTAGGAAGGTGGTGTACTTCCAAGTATTGGTCTATTTCCTTCCAATTTTCCTATTTCTGAGAATAGAGTTTCTTGTAATACTCATTAAGGATTTTTTGAATTTCTGAGAAGTCTGTTGTTATTTCATTTTTACCATTTCTGATTAATGAAATTAGAGATTTTACTCTTTTTTTTCCTGGTTAGGTTAGCAAAAAGTTTATCTATTTTATTGACCTTTTCAAAAAATCAAGATTTAGATTTATTGATCCATTGTATAATGCTTTTGTTTTCAATTTAATTTAACTCTGCTCTAATTTTGGTTATTTCTTTTCTTCTGCTGGGTTTGGGATTGGAATGTTCTTCCTTTTCCAGTTGCTTGAGATGTTCCATTGAGTTGTTAACTCCCTCTCTTTCCATTCTCTTGAAGAAGGCTTGCAATGCTATAAATTTCCCTCTTAAGACTACCTTTGCAGTATCCCAGAGGTTCTGATAATTCTTATCTTCATTGTCATTTTGTGCCAAAAATTTGGTAATTTCCTTCTTAATCTCATCTATGACCCAGCTATTATTCAGCATAAGGTTATTTAGCTTCCATGTTTCTGTATGAGTATGCAGATTCCTGTTGTTACTTAGTTCAACTTTTATTCCATGATAGTCCGAGAAGATACAAGGAATAATTTCTATTCTTTTAAATTTGCTGAGGTTAGCCTTGTGACCTAAGATGTGATCAATTTTGGAGTATGTTCCATGGGCTGATGAGAAGAATGTGTATTCAGTTTTGTTAGGATGAAATGTTCTGTAGATGTCTGTTAAATCTAACTGTTGAATGGTTAAATTTAAGTCTAAAATTTCTTTTCTTACCTTCTTTTTAGAGGATCTATCCAACATGGCCTAAGGAGTGTTAAAATCTCCAACTATTATGGTGCTGGAGGAAATCAAGTTGCTCATATCTTTTAGAGTCTCTCTTATAAATTGAGGTACATTCTGGTTGGGTGCATAAATGTTAATAATTGACATCTCATCATGTTGAGTGTTACCTTTGACAAATATGAAGTGACCATCCTTATCTTTCCTTACTTTTGTTGGTTTAAAACCTATTGCATCTAAAAATAAAATTGCTGCACCTCCTTTTTTCTGCTTTCTATTTGTCTGAAATATACATGACCATTCCTTCACCCTGAGTCTATATTTATCTTTTAAAGTAAGATGAAATTCTTGTATGCAGCAGATATCTGGCCTGAGTTTTTGTATCCAGTCAACCAACCTGTGCCTTTTTAGAGGACAATTTAAGCCATTCACATTGGTTGAAAATATTGATAAGTCTGGTAGAATTTTGGGTATTGCGTTTTTTGAAAGTCTAGTAGACATTTTTAATCCTTTCGCCACTGTGGAAGTTGGAATTTGATCAAATGTTTCTGAGTGAGTTTACTTTTGTGGTAGATGATTGTGCTTCTCATTATGGAGGATGGATCTGAGAATATCCTGGAGTGCTGGCTTAGTTATGGCAGATTTCTTCAACATGTGAATGTCTTTAAAGTATTTAATTTCTCCATCATAAATGAAACTCAGTTTAGCTGGATACAGGATCCTGCGTTGAAAGTTATTTTGTTTTAGGAGATTAAAAGTCAATGGCCACCCTCTTCTAGCTTGAAAAGTTTGATCAGAGAGATCTGCAGTCCTTCTAATATTCTTCCCCTTGGAGGTTATGGTTTTCTTCCATGTGGCTGCTTGCTGAATTTTCTCCTTCATTTTAACTTTGGTGAAGCTAATTATAATGTGCCTAGGAGACATCTTATTTGGGTTGAATCATGCTGGGGTCCTAAAACTGTCTGCTATGTGAATTTCAGAGTCTCTTGGCATGTCTGGAAATTTCTCTTTCATTATCTCATGAAGAACAGCCTCTGTGCCTTGCTAAGCCACCTTGTCACCTTCAGGAATTCCTATAAGATGAATATTAGTTTCATCAAATTATTCCAGCGCTCTCTAAGGTAATGATCCATTTTTGCTGTCCACTTTTTTTCCTCTTTGACTGCTTGGGAGCATTCAAAAGCTTTGTCTTCGATGTCAGAAATCCTTTCTTCTGCCGCTCCATTCTGTTACTGAGGAATTCTACTGTATTTCTCATATCTTTGAGGGCTGCAAATTCTTGTCTCAATGAGTCAAAAATCTTTGGTGATTTTGTCTTTGAATTCATTGAATTCTTGAGACAACTTTTGAAATGCTCCTTGACTTTCTAATTCCAACTTTACCTCCATTCTATTAATCTTATTTACAATCCAAATTCTGAATTTGATTTCTGACATCACAGCCATCTGTTTATGTATGGGATCTTTAGTTGTGTCTGCCATGTCATTCCTTGGGGGAGTTGATCTACCCTGGTTGTTCATGTTACTGGAATTTTTCCACTGATTTTGCCCCATGATTATTTTACACTGTTTGGATAGATGAGCAGAAAGGTGAAGTTCAGTTGGGAGGATCCTGGAGTAGTGATTAACCAACCCTTTGCCCAAGAACTGGGACTGGTGTCTGCACCCTTTCCCCTAGTGTTTTGCAAAAGACCCTTATAGTACTATGGCCTGAGACACTGCTTGGTGTGGTAGGGTAAGTGGCTCTGTCTTGTTTTCACCTGGTCTCTGTCCTACCCTAGTGAATCAGTTACTCTGGGTTGAAGTCTCATCTGTGGAGAAATACCAGTAATTAAGTCACCCTGCCCCCATGTGCAACAACTGGAAAAAGAAAATCAAACCTTTCTATAACCAAACACCCAGGGTACCACTTTGGATAGTCCTTGGGTAATTGGCCCAGTTTAAGAGGTCCAAATCAATTGTCCCAGTCAGCACCAGTCTCAGGTGGGAGCGTTCAAAAAGTCTCTAGCAACTAGATAGCAGTGGTCTGCTGGCAGCTCAAGTATGACTTGCTCCAGCACTCCATGAGGTCAGAAGGACCCACCCAGCAAATGAATTAGTCTGGGAAGGTTGATGCCTCCTTCCCCACCTTGCACCTCTGTCATACCCAGTCACTGGTACCCCCATAGGGCTGTGACCCAGTTCCCTCCAGTGAGCAGCTCCAAGGGTTTGTACCTGTCTGAGTCAGAGGGAGATCTATGTCTCCTCAGCCAGGCCGCTGCTCTCTGCCACTATTCAGCAGGGGGACCCTGAGGCATGACAACCTTGGATGCTTAGTGGAGGCTGGGGCGATTCACTCAGTTCCAGCCCCACCCCTGATTGATGTTGCTGACAGAACACAACAATTTCGCAGAATTCGTTTCTGTCCCAGCTCTATTCCCCTGCAGATCAGATGCTGTTTAAGTTCACAGAAACTGTGACTCAGGCCTGGTCTGTACCGCTGCCCAGAGCTGGCATGTCTGTCTTGGCTGGAGTCTGTGTTGGGGCAGGTGTGCTTAGAGCTCACACTCAGCTTTCTTGCCTGCTTTTGTCTCAGCTATGATCCCCTGAGGGCCAGGTGCATCTTAGTCTCACTAAGGCAGTCCTTCTTCTCAGCCTTGCCCTGAAAGTATGCTGTGTCTGCACACGCGTCTTCTATTCTCCAACCCCACCACACTCCACCCAGGCAGGTACCACCTCAGGGAGGTACTGCCTCAGGCATACCCTTTACTCACGGGGCCTGAATTTCTGTCCCAGATCTGTTCCACCAGTGGCTGCCACCAGAGAAGATGCCTGGCTTCTTCTGGTTGCCCAGAGAGTCAGGGAGTGTCTCTCTAAAATATCCCCAGGGGTGTGAGTCCCATTGTTCCTGCTTCCGCTGCTGCTGCTGCTCTGTGCCATGGGGCACCACCTATCCTTCTCCTGTAGGGTTCCCTCAGCCTCATTTCACTGTCTTCTCCTTACTCCCATGTTGCAGAATTAGCACAGACCAGCAATAGCCCATGCACTGTCTACACCTGTTGGGAAAATGCTCAAGAGTTTGGACTCCATGGGGACCAGGCTTCTAGACCTCAGGGTGAGAGTGGAGGCAAGTGCTGGGAGTTCAGAATTGCAGGTGGAGAATATATATAGTTTTATACAGTTTTATGCCTGGTGGGAGAGTGCCATGGCACATTTATAAGTCCTCTCTAAGGAAGGAGTTCCAGTTTTTAGAGGGTTTCTCCCATGGGATAAAATAGGAGGGCATCTGAACTCTGCTTGCTTATTTGTATACTGTGAGCTGTTTCCATGGGGGAGGGGACTCCCATCTGCTTGGCGATGAATTTTGTACCTATTGTTTGTTTCCTTGTGGTTTTAACTTGCCTCAGCAGGGTTGATATGCGTTCTTCAACCTTCTCTCTTGGCTCAGCTCTAAACCATCAGCTTACTTGCTAAACTGCTGTCCTTTAAGTCTCCTTCTGGACAGGAGCCTCTGTGGAAAGCTGGCTCCAGTCGACCATCTTGCCTCTGCCCCCTCCTCAGTTGGCAGCTTTTTAAACTTTCTAAGTGGTATAGAAAATGATGGTGTGCTTTATAATATACCACTGGTGTCCTATATGTGATTAAAAACAGTGACTATTGCTATCTGCCCTTTACTTTGATTTTACCTAGTGGGGAACAGTCTGACAATTTATTATAAGAGTCTTGACATACTTTAACCTTTTTTTTTTTTTTTTTGAGACAGAGTCTCAAGCTATCACCCCAGATAGAGTGCAATGGCATCATAACTCATAGCAATCTCGGGCTATGTGCCCTCCGACTCTTGGGCTCAAGTGGTCCTCTTGCTTCAGTTTTTTTTTTTTATTTTTAGTAGACAAAGGGTCTCACTTTCACTCAGGCTGGTCTTGAACTCATGAGCTAAAGCAATCCACCCACCTCCCATAGTGCTAGGATTACATGCTTGAGCCACTATTCCCGGCCTATAACAGTCATGACACTTTGACCTGGTATTCATACTACTTGAACGTATTCAAATAAAAAACTTGAAATTAAAAAAATAACCAAGTTATATACAAATTAGATAAAAGCACCCACTAGTTTGGGAAGGGCAAGATAAATCTATGGTACAGCAACGCAAAGAATCACACACAAACATTAAAATGTAGATAATGTTGATTTATGGAACTGTGCCTATTAATCAAACTAAACAAGAATATAAAAACAGTATAAATGTTAGTTAAAACTAGTAAAAGTAGTTTATATATGTGATGAGAAATAACTTTGAAAGTGTAGAAATAAAATATAATGGTCATAAGAATTTTTTTCTGTTAAGTCAATTGAGTTCATAAAAATGCATTTTACAAGATAGCTCTAGGGAAGCAAGTCTATTTCTTTTCATATATCCATGGAAATATTTATTTTTTTCAAATCTGGAAAAAGCATTACTTAAATCTTTCTGTATTCCTCTGGAGGCCAAATATTCAATTTGGAAACTAATATAGAAACAAATCTCAAAACTTTAAATGTGTCACAAAATGCTATGTTCCAATGACTGAACTTAAAGCTATATTTTCCTTTACTTTAGAAATCTAAAATAGTGTTTTGATTAAATAATTAAAGTTCAGTATATATTTTTTCTCCAATGTAGCTAGTACTAAAAGCTTTGTTTAAAGCCCAGTATTCTTTCTGGTAATAGCTAGTACTAAAAGATCCATTTGTGTTTCTGAACTCTATTTCTGAATCTGAGGGAAATGGCAGAATTTACCATTTTTGGGGGGGCAGTTTTGATACCATCATAACTACTTCAGAGCCCTAATGGATTCTCTAGAATTATCCCTGGTGTTCATTTCCTTGTCTGAAGTGCCATGTGTCAAAGATAGTTGCCTGGAGCAAATCTGAAAAATTCCAATAACAAATACGCTGATTACTAAAGTAGTACTATATAATTTCTGTAGGAGCCTTTTATTGGACTGGATCTGTTATCTACAGATAGTTCATAATATGATGAATTATTTGTCTACATTAGTGGGTAGTTTTCAGAAGTTAGACATTAAAAATAATGTTACTAGTGCAAGAGAATCCTGATGGATGAAATTATGATGTTTTAGTCAACAAGCCAATTTTCTGCCAAGGCATGTATATAGACACTTCAGAGAAAAAACTTCTGAATGGTTAGTACATGTTAAAAGGCATTTAAGTTTAGATATTTAGTGGAATCAATTATCTTTGAATTGAGGCATAAGCTAGCCTATTAGCACCATTTCAGTGCCAGGTTTGGACCGCCCCAAAGGATACTTTTGTGTTTACTGACTGCTTTATACTGCTGTGATTGAGTGGGGATGGGATTGCCTATGGCTGGCTGCAAATATTTGTCATTGATCCATTTGTCTATCTGTTCTTTCCAATAGCATTTATTAGGCCTCTGCTCTGTCTAGGCACTGGAATAAATGCTGGGGATAAATAGAAATGCAATTTAGAAATGGTCACTGCCATTGGGGATCTCAGTCAAATGAGAAGAACAAACAGATGATGTCAATGTAATGCAGCCAGAAGTGTTAGTGGAGGCAAGAACCAAGTATAGTGCATGCACAGAGGATGAAGCCTCTAACACCATCCTTTTCCACAAAAAGAAGGACAGCATAATTTTCTGTAGAAATCAGCTCTCCTGATTCTTCCACCATTTGGTTTCGTGAACCTTCATTGACCTCATGACCTGGCTCTGTCTACTTAGATCCATAGTTCAAAGTTAAGGTTAGATTATATCTTTTCTTGAAGCTTCTGGTGTGGAAAATTGTGCCTGAAGATTACGCTATTTTGTTGCCTCTTTTAGATAGTAAACTCCTTGGAAGTAGGCACTCTAAAGCTCACTTGACAAATATTAATATGTATTGATTGTTCAAGTCATGGTTGGCCCAGATAGCCACCTCTACCGGAAATTAGGAACTTCCTTTTCATATTGTAGATATTAAATATTGTATGTGGATTGTGAATACAGTCACTAAATTTTCTCATTCAAAAGTATTATTTGATGCAGTCTGCCACTGAGTCATAATATTGCAAATTTAGTTTGCTTTATAAAATTTATTTTTGCTCAGGATTCACTCCCAAGAATGTTGCAATGCTCATCTCTCCCCAGTAAATTGATTCAATAGCTAAAGGCAATGGTTCTCAAGTCACTTCTGATGACATATATCTAGTTCTTAATTGCTTAATGAATATCTTGTGGAATGAGTGAATGAAAAGTTTTATACCATGTGAGAGGAGGTAATGAAAACATTGTAAAGAATATATGCAGGATGGCCACAACATTTGTGTGCAATTTAAAGTAATTGTCTATTTTTAATTGGTTTTTGGAAATCATCTTTCCTTGTCTAACTATAGGAAATCATCTTTTCCTATGTCTAACTATATATATTGATCATATATATATATATATAAAATCATTTTTATATATATGTAAAAAAACATAGAATGGCCACACAAAATTCGTGTGCAATTGCACACGAACTTTGTGGGGCCACTCTTTATGTTTTATACATATATGTATATAACTCTGTGTGTGTATATATTGAGAGAGAGAAATATATATACATATATATTATATATATATTTACTTTTCAGTAAATCTTTTCTCTTAGTTTCACACATTCATACATTATACATTCATTTTGGGAAGTTAGTATAGCATATATTCTCTTCTGGGTGTGTGAACCTGCTGGAGCATCTGATATGAAGGAGAAATGACCTATGTTGAGACTCCTTCCTCGGTGTAGAATTCTATTTACTTCTTCAATGCCAGCACTAGAAAAGCTTTCTCTTGCTCTGGCATTGCACTAATGATATGAGTCTCAGGCAATTTCAGTCTTTGGGAGATTGTGACTGTGACAACTCTGTAATGGGAGATCCCTCTGCCTTTGGTCCATTGCAAATAATGATGATAACTGTAGTGTATTAATTGAGGCAGTGCCAACTGTTGGAAGATAAATCTCCAACTCTCAATTTCTTAACGTAATAAAAATGTATTTTTCACTTACAATACTCCTCGTTAGGAGGCAGTTTTACTCTTTGTGATGATTTCAAAACCTGGACTCTTTCCATCTGTGGCTCCATTATGTTTTTCTGTGCTTAGCTTTGAAGGCCATACATACAGCAAAGGGGATAGAACATAGAGGATAAAGTGTGGCATGGCTCTTACCAAGCTTGGAAGTGGCATGTGTCTCTTCTGCTCATATGTTATTGGATAAAACTTAGTTGATGGACACACTTACTTGCAAAACAGCCAAGATGTACAGTCTAGCTAAATGTCTAGGAAGAAGAAGAAATGGATGTGGTGATAAGATAGGAGTTTTGTTTGGATATGGCAACATATCTTTCCAATTCTAATCCGGGTGAATCATAAAATCTTTGATCTTTGCAAAGAGAGTTTAAATGTAGATCTGGAATTCTGGCTTAGCTAGATTGCTCCCTCTTATTCAAAAATCATGGGATTGCATGGCAAGGGTTAAAGTTTGTCATCTGTCAGAAAGTAGCTGAAGAGACAATCACAACTATTTTGAAAGTCAGGCTTGTAGGAAATAGAGATTGGTTGAAAGATACAATAAGATTTCCCTGCCTCTTAACAGAGTACTTGAGAAACAATTCTCAGCTTACATCTAAAGGGTAGTCCTCTGTTAATTGATATTGAGCCAGGGCCTCTTCCGTACAGTGGTTATTTTTAGGTTATTGCCTCACTACCTTTGAATTATCTCATTGCCCTCAGAGACGTTTTTACTTTGTAACATATTATGGTAAAGTTTTTTTTTTTTACACTGATATCAATTTGTTTTTCTTTATTGTCTTATAAACATGGTTGCTTAGTTTTGTGCTCTGTGTATATAGAAAAAAATAATCAATACAGAGTATCTTAAGGATAAAAGGAAACTACCAGTCAGGATTTTTAAAGGCCCTGAAGTAAATACAAATGCATTTTAAAGTTGGATGATGTTAAATGAGGGGGAAATTGCTTTATAGGCCATTGGCCAGGGCTTTCCATTTTGATTAATACCTCACATTATAATTGTGAAACAATCATTACATATAGGCCTCATATAATGGGATTTTGCTTTCTGGAAGAATGACCATGTAATTCCCATGTTCAACACAAAGTTTTATGAAATCTGGATCATATAATGCCTGATGTCAAAATCCTTTTGTGCATTTTTGTTTTCAGTGTTTGGAATTTGTTTTCTCAGTAATTACAATAAGATGATTCTTCTATGACATAAAATTAAGTCAAACTAGGAGCTACATACGAGTTGTGTTTGTCATAACAAAACACAGTAGAGATTAAATTCTTAAATAATTGCAAGGGCCCCACTTGGGTTTATGAACTCTGAAGAAAAAAGAAATAGCAAGAAATGATAAAAGAGATGAGAGGATTGGGTGGAGAGAGCGACTGAGCAAGTGAGAGAGAGTGAGCTTAAGACCACCAATGGCTTCATTTCTTCAGTCATAGGGGCCGACTAAGAAGTGGCTATTTCTTCAGAGGTGGCCAAGAGAGAATGGGAAAATATTGTGTTCCTAACCATTTTTCTTACTGAGAATATTTACTCAGAGGAGCAAGAAGTTTCAGAAAATCTCCTGCTCTAAAATATCCCCCAAAGTCTTTTATTGGAAGATCTGGGAGGATTAAGCAGGCTGGATAATCACCCCTTCTCTGACTCAAGCAAATCTCTGAATTTAGAGTTCTTAAATCATGTGTTTTATAGGAATTTTGGAGATGTGTTGGCTCTGTTCTTTTAAATTAGGAATGCACATAGCTATATGAAAAGCCCATCAGGAGGGAGGAAAACACAGTGAAGAGTGAGGATAAGAAGAGAAATGCAAAGCACTAAACTAGCTGAACATATTTTACTACCTGTCTTGGTAATTTCCTTTATAGTAGGTGAAAAAAGTCAGGAAGGAGGGCTGCTATGCTGGACTTAATTTTAACTACTGATGGTTGTTGATATGGACAGGATGTGGAATTTGAGGTAATAGGACTATTATGCATGAAAATTCATTGGCATAGTTAGACAAGGAAAGATGATTTCCAAAAATCAAGGAAAAACCACATATAACTCATATAGAAACCTGAAAGCAGGATATAGATATAAGGGGATGAAAGACTCTGGAAATGAATTTCCAATTTCATACTTATAAGTAATTCTCTCTGGGAGGAAAAGAGAGGGGCCATTTTAGTGCAATGAGGTCAGATTTTAAAAAAGACATTGTCTAAAAGGTAAAAGAAAGAATACAAGACCAAGGACAAATTCATAAGAGTGATTTGGTCCCCAAAGATAGTATTAATGAAGATAAAAATCTAGAAGCACAAGTAACAGAATGGTTTTAGTTATCTTGTATACAACATGAAGAGAGGAGTTCAGGAAGGATACAGTGAGAATCCATGATGTGGAGAGAAAGGAGCTACATAAACTTGCAAATCAGAATGGACAAAATAGACGCTAGTGAGGTGAAGAAAAACCTCAGATAGAAGATAATTACTTCCTGATTTCAAGTGAATTCAACATTGTACAGATGAATTACCTGTAGGAAACTGCCAGAACCTGCACATATATGTATATATATCATCACTGTTTGTATATTTTGAAGAACTATGGAAAACAGCAGGAAAGTCAGATAAGCATCCCAGTTCTTAAATCAACATCAACCTGAAGGAAGTTTCTAGTAGACTGTTTAGGGTTCTGTCTCTAGTACTAAACTATTCAACATGCTTAGTTATTTGTTGAATATACTTATTACATTAATGTTGACTCTGGGAAAGAAGATATACTGGCTGACAAAATGAAGTCATAAAACTTTTGACAGGATGGGAAGATGGTTTAAAATTAACATGATAAATATAACAGGGAATATAGTTGATGATATTTGACAAAGGTACAAAGGGTATTCAATGAAGAAAGGGTAGCCTTTTCAATGAATGGTGCTGGCACATTTTAACATCTATATGCATAAAAAATAAAAACCTAGGCATAAACTTACACTTTACACACACACACACAAACTCATCATTTATCATAGACCTAAATGTATATGGCTTCTAAAAGAGAATGTAGGAGAAAATCTTTGCAACCTATGCTCAGTGATGCATTTCTAGATATAGCACCAAAGGCACTACACATGACAGGAAAAATAGTTGACAATGAAAAACTTTTGCTCCACCAAAAACACTGTTAAGAGAATTAAAAGACAAATCAGTAACTGGGAGTAAATATTTGAAAATTCTATGTCAGATGAAGGATTTGTATCTGAAATATATGAAGAACTCTTAACACTCAATGATAACAAAACAAACAGCCCCAATGAAAAAAAATGAGCAAATGATCTATACAGAAACTTCATCAAAGAAGATAGCAAATAAGAAGATGGCAGACAGGTCTATGAAAAGGTTCAATTGCACTTGCTTTATGGAATGTAGAATAAATCCATGGTAAAAATAAGTCTAGTAAGATGGTAAAAAATCCAAAAGCCTACTAATGCTAATTGCTGGTGAAGATGTGGAGGAAGATCTTTGTGAACAACCTCGGTGAACTCTCGTTAATTGTTGGTGGGAATATACAGTAGTACAGCTGTTTCGGAAGACAGTTTGGTAGGTTTTTACAAAGCCAAACATAGTCCTAACATACAATCCAACAATTATATTCCAAGATATGAACCCAAGTAATATGAAAACTCTTTCCACACACAAGAAGTGGCATGTGAATACTTAGAGAAACTTTATTCACAATTCTTTAAAACTGGCAACAACCAAGATGCCCTTCAATAGGTGAATGGATCCAGGAGTGTCCAACCTGCAGCCTGTGGACCACATGCAGATTTTTTGAGGCCTATTTTGCTTACCTGTGATGTCAGATATCATGAAAATTATGCGTGGGCCTTTTTTATACTAATAAGGTTTCATTACTGTATTAATTGTGCAGCTCAAGACAACTTTTATTCTTCCAATGGGGCAGAAAAGAAGAAAGATTGGACACCCGTGCTGTGCCACATCCTTGCAATAAGAATGCTATTCAGTGGTAAAAAGGAATGAGCCATCAAGCCACACAAAACATAAATTAATCTTAAGTGAATATTACACAGTGAAAGAAGCCAATCTGAAAAGACTACATACTGTATGATTCCATTAACTATAGAGAGAATAAACAGATCAGTGGTAGCCAGGGATTTGGTTGCCAGGGCAAGGGAGAAGGTTTGATTGACATGAAGTACAGGAAATGTTTAAGGATGGTAAAACTATTCTGTGATGGTGGATGCATGACAATAGGCATTTGAAAACATCCATAGAATTTTGTAGTAGAAAGAATATGAACCCTAATTCAGCAAGTTAAAAAAAAATCATTTAGGAAGTCCAGGTGCCAAGGATGGAATTCAGACTGTGGAAAAATAATCTAACTATATTACAAATGTAGAAAATGACCTCATAGAAGGGAGCAGGGGAAAAGATGCTTACCTAAATAACTTTAGAAATGAGTGGAGACTGTAAAAATGAAAGCAAAAGAAACTGTACATAAGTGCTATACTTTAGCTGTTAAAGTTGTTCAGTGGAGGTGAAGATGAATAATTCTGATATTGCTGTTTAGAATCGAACAATTAGTAAGTGGATGGCAAATACTGGGAGCCAGGATTTTCATTGTCAGAAAGGGAAGTTATGGATAAGCAAGTGGTGGACACTAAAAAAAACCTATGTTGGAATAGATTAGATTTGAAGACTCACATTTAGCATAGTATAGATACAGATTAATGGATTTAGAAATATATATATATTTTTTGAGACAGAGCCTCAAGCTGTCACCCTGGATAGAGTGCTGTGGCATCACAACTCACAGCAACCTCCAATTCCTGGGCTCAAGTGAGTCTCCTGCCTC
>CAUYON010014756.1:0-10191 GCA_963573935.1 Arctocebus calabarensis | reverse complement strand
CATAGCTGTGTACATTAGTGCAATCATGGGGTACAATGTGCTGGCTTCATATACAATCTGAAATATTTTCATCCAACTGTTCGACATAACCTTCATGGGATTTTCTTGGTTATTGTATGAAGACATTTGTATTCTGCATTTAGAAGTGCTTATCTTGAATGGCTTTTCTTGTGATCGAGGCAGTAAGACTTTGACGCAGGGTTGAAATTGAGAACAGTACAGAGTGCTTTAAATGTCATCAGGTGTCACCATGTATGGCATTTCAACAATAAGCACATTGAGCCTACAGGGAAGGTGGAGTTTATATGGATAGAGTTATTGGAGAAGGATTTTGAAGGAGCTCAAGTAAGAAACAGAGCTTAGAGAAAGTGACACTGCCTCATGGTGACAAGGGGGCAGGGCACATCACCTGAACTGTTGACCTGGTCATCTCAGTTACCAAACGAATTGACACATAGTCCATTTTGCCAATTTCTACACATGGGTTTGTAAAAGATGAGAGTGCTCTTCCTTAGGCAGAAAGAGATGCTGAACATTTCACTTAATTGCTCATTTCAATTCACCTAAATTTGAGCCATTTCTCCTTCTCTAGGATTTTTGAAACGTTTGACTGTTGTGCTGGTTATCCTTTTAGAATCTCCAGAGCATTTTGCACTATGTTTATTCATTATTTTAAAACTCAAATTTTAATTCTATTATTTCTCTCTCTTAGGGAGAAAGAGGCCAAGAAGGAAGACAAGGTGCTCCAGGACCAATTGGAGTTGGGGAGCCTGGACAGCCAGTAAGCAGCAAAAATCCTAGATGGAATAAAAAGGATAAATAGAGCTTCTATTTTTTCTGGTTAAAATAAATGATCAAGTATAATCTACTTTGTATTTTTATGAACAAGAAATGATGATAAATATACATGGACCAAATACACGTGTTATTTTTCATGACATTTGAAATAGGACTACATATATATGTATATAGGCATACATGTGTTACGTATGATGTTAACAACTGGCTCCCTGTTGCTGAAATCTCTTGTAAGATTAGTCAGCTTGTATGAGAAGAAAAGAATTCTCATGTCTCAAAATTTCTTAGGAGATAAGAGATCTGGATTCAGGCCTAATGTTTATACTTTGTAGTTGACTTTCCTGTAAACATGGGAAAATCACTAAGAATAAGGACCTTGCCTATTATCTAATACATGCTCTCAAGCTAGGATTGTTAGGGGTACACAGATAATACCTGTGTTATTCACAACTTCTGCCTTCTGTAACTTTCAAATTTACTATTGTTGGAAGTGAAAAAAGTTTCCATCAAAAGACATCTGAAAAGGAAATGAATAAAACATGATTATTCTATATAAGAAGCTTCTTGACTTTTCCAGTAATCATTTTCTCCTTAGGAAAAAACAGTAGCTGGCTCACTGAGGTACAAATAAAAACAACCAACTGCGGACAGTTGGTTTCCCAACTTGGCTTTATGTTTCATAGTTCCTCACGTGTATGTGTTAACAGAAACATGTGCTTCTTTACTGTCAGTGAAAGGGCAGCATGTTGCTGGAAAGCTAGGCTTTTCTCTAATGTCTGGATTCACTAGTTCAGAAAAGAAAGCTTTATATGGAGGAAAATATATTGGACTAATTATCTCAGTGGTTCTCAACCTTCCTAACACCATGGCCCTTTAATACAATTGCTTTGGGTCATGACCCACAGGTCGAGAACCACCAAATTGTCCAGAGACCAGTGATCTAATCTCAGTTTTTACTCACTAGATGAGATCATTAAAAGTAAACCACTGAAAAAAATTTAGGACTATGGGGGGAAAAGAGTAAACCACTAACTTCCTTGAGTTTCTATTTGGGTTATGTATTGCTTCATAACAAACTACCTCAACCCTTAGTGCCTTAAAACAATAATTTGTTAGTTCTTATAATTCCATGGGCTAATGGGGGTGTTCTGCATCACGTGAAGTTAGTTGGACTGCTAGAATGTCTGGCCTGTTAAACATGGCCTTACTTTGGTGCTAGCTGTTATCTGGAGTTTTTCTGGGCTGTGGCCCCGATACCCCAGTTCTCCTCCTCAAAGGTGGTTGCTAAACTAAAATCATAACAATAGTGGAAAAGATCCTAAATAATGTATCAACATTTTGCACCAAAATTCATTATAAAAATCAGCTATGTAAATTCTTGAATTATTTAGAAGTAACAGAAATATTTAACTGAGTACTGACCAAGGTTCTGCCGAAAGTCTTTGCTTTTGTTTCTTTGCCTAAATTATTTCAAGTGGTTTCAGGTTTAGTAGTACTCTCTTTTCACTCCCACACTAATATAAATTTGCTGGTAGATAGAAATAATATTCTAGCTCTAAGACCTAACTCTGAACTGTCAGCTATCATCTTTATGTGATTATCCCTAGTTTTGGGCTGATCTGGTAGCTGTAACTGATTCATGAAAAATAAATTGGTAAGGACTCTCCAGGTGATCTGTTTGTTTTTTGTGCAAGTTTATTCAGAGAAATGGGAATAAAAAATAACCCCTGAAGGAGAACTATAATTTCTTTGAGGTTGAAAAATAAAGTGGTTGGCACTGTTTGAAGATAGTGGACAATTTTTGTTATTACTTAGCATATTTATCTTCAAAGCTTGCCATGTATGCTGAAACCACTTATATTTATTATTAACACTATTGAGATTATTAAGTAAAGTAACAAGATAAATATAATGGACAATCATTTTATCCCAAAGTCTTAAATAAAGCATTTCACTGATCAGGCCACATTAACTGATAATTAGATCCCTCCATTATTTGTTTATTACGGGTATTAGGAGCCAAATAAGTATGTCATAGTTGTAAATGGTTCTAATGGCCTTTGAAAGGTCACTGATTATTTTTTCTTAATAGAAGCATTTATGTTTTTAAAAAATGTTTCTTTTTTATTGTCTTAATAAATTAAAACTACAGCATATTTAACTGAAATACCTATTCTTTTCTTCTCTGGTTAATAATCATCTTCCATCCTATTTACAATAATTAAACCTTGACTCACTGATTTTTAAATTCCCCTAAGTGATTGTCTATGAGCATTAACTCTGTTCTCGGCCTCTAATATTTTCACCGTCACCTTAGCTGAGGAAGTCTAGAAATGCAGAGAAGGAAGATCAAGTGTTTGTTCTGTGCAGCTTGCCCCGCTCCACGTTGTTTGATTCAAACCATTCACTTCGAGACTTCCATAAAAAGAAATTCTTAGCAACTGCAGGGCTCAAAATAATTTTGTAATAATAGTAGATAGTTGTTGAATGCTTAACATGTAAGAAGAACTAAATCTGTCCGACTTAATACTTACATTGACACTTGAGGTTGAGGTCCATACTATTGTTATCACCATTTTGAGGATGCTGAGCTTTAGAGAGATTGAATTACTTGTTTAAGTTCAAACTGCTAGTATGTAACATAGCTGGCCTTTGAAGGTCTGTCCAACTGATACCAAAGTCTGCTTTTAGCTATCACGTAGTATTATAAACTCCATGAGTCAGGGAGCAGGTCTATCTGCTATATCTAGAACCTAGCCCAGTTCCTTCCACCTACTAGCCATTTGGTAAATATTATCTTGAATGAATAAAAAAAGTGAACTGTAAAAAGGCTTTTTTAATGTTTAATGTAAATTGTGTTTTGTCATATCATTAGGGAAGAAGAATAACTTGTCAGCATTTCCTTTATTAAAGTACATGATGTTAGCTTGGCACTTTATGGTTTAGGTTATAATCTAGTTTTTGTGCTCATATTTGTTATTCCCCTAGCTAATTGCTTTGCTGTTAGAGTAAGCTGTAATGGATATTAGTGCTTTGATTAAGGTGTTGGGATTTTAAAAGCTAGGTTTCCAATAAGCTCTGAAATTTAAATTGAATTAGATATTAAGTTTTTCTTTTAATTAAAGTCTTTACTAAGTCAGTTATGCATGCTTACTAAAGAAAACCATTTATTAAAATATACAAAGTTAGGCAAAGAAAATAAATTGAACACTCTCTCTTTCTGATGAGACAGAGAGTTGACGGAAGACAGCTCTCTTTCTGACGAGTCTGTAACTACAATCAGTCCCTGACGCTGTGTTGTAGTGCTGCTAACAGGCTTGAGCAGAAAGCATCTCTTAAGTGATGACTTAGGGGCCTGTGGGAAACTCAATAGACTTTTTTCCGTCACAGGTTTACTTCCCTGGCAAGTGAACCCTAATAATCTGTTTAAGTCCTTCGAAGATTCTCATTCTACATCTCTGCCCCTCTTTCTGGCCAAGAAACAAAAGAGTGAAAATTTGTTACCTTTTCAGGAGGTATCATGTTACCAGACTTCAGGCTATACTATAAATCTATAGCTATCAAAACATCATGGTACTGGCTCAAAAATAGAGGTAGATACATAGAACAGAATAGACAACCATAAGATGAACCAAGCTACTTATCATCATTTGATCTTTGACAAGCCTATCAAAAACATTCAGTGGGGGAAAGATACCCTATTTAACAAATGGTGCTGGGTGAACTGGCTGGAGACCTGTAGAATACTGAAACTGGACCCTGACCTTTTATCATTAACAAAAATTGATTTCTCACTGGATAAAAGATTTAAACTTAAGAAACTATAAAAATGCTAGAAAAGAGTGCAGGGAAAACATTTGAAGAAATTGGCCTAGGAGAATATTTTATGAGGAGGACACCCCTGGGGCAATTGAAGGAACACCAAAAATACATTACTGCAATCTGATCAAACTAAAAAGCTTCTGCACAGCAGACAACCTTCAGAATGGCAGAAGGTTTTTGCAGGTTATGCTTCTGACAAAAGTCTGATAACTAGAATCCACAAAGAACTCAAACTAATCAATAAGAAAAGAACAATTAACCCCATTTCTATGTGGGCAAGAGACTTGAACAGAAACTTCTTTAAAGAAGACAGGTACATGGCCTACAAACACAGAAAAAATGCTCATCATCTTTAATCATCGGAGAAATGCAAATCAAAACCACTTTGAGATATCATATAACTCCAGTAAAATTAGCCCACATAACAAAAAACCCAAACTACAGATGTTGATGTGGATGCAGAGAGAAGGAACATTTCTACACTGCAGAGAGGGAACATTTCTACACTGCTGGTGGGAATGTAAGCTAATACAACCTTTTTGGAAAGATTTGGAGACTACTCAAGGAACTAGAAGTAGATTCGATCCTGCAATTGCTCTACTAGGTATATATCCAGATGATCAAAAATTATTTTACAACAAAGACATTTGCACCAGAATGTTTATTGCAGCCCAATTTATAATAGCCAAGATGTGGAAACAGCCCAAATGCCCGTGGACCCATGAATGGATTAACAAATTGTGGTATATGTATACCATGGACTACTATGCAGCCATAAAAAGATGAAGACTTCACATCTTTTGTTTACCTGGATGGAGCTGGAACATCTTCTTAGTAAAGTATCTCAAGAATGGAAAAAAAGTATCCAATATTCTCAATATAACTATGAAATCAATATATAAGCACCTACACGTGTATATGAATGATAAAACATAACTATAGTCAAACAAATAAAGGGAAGAGGAGAGAGAGGGGAGGGGAGAGGGGGGAGGAGGGAGGGGATTTGGGGGCACCTCACCTAATGTGCATAATTCAATGGTAAAATTTCAAAACTATTAAGAAAAGAGTATAATTAATTGTTTTACTGCAACAAATAAATAAGCGAAGTGATGGATGTGTTAATCAGTTCAATGTGAGCATTTTCCATTATATATCAAATCAGTTCACTGAACCTGATAAATTCTTCAATGTACATAGTTAAGATTTAATGAAAAAATAAATAAATAAATAATAACTAACTAACTAAATAAATAAATAAATGAATTTCTGTTTTAAATGAAAACCTCACTATTGTTATCTTTTATTTTTCAATTAAATCAATTGCTAGTCCTTTTTAAAGCCAGAACCTGTGTCCTCTCTTTTCCTAGTGCCGTTTTGAGTAATAGTTATTTGAAATTCTTAATTTTAATTGAGATCAGAAACCATGTTTCCTCTTAATGATGCTATCTGGATTCCAGTTTTCACATAAAATTATCAGTGAGTTCAACCAGTTTCTGAAATGATTCAAATTTTAATCCAAATTTATCAAGAGAGAAATTAAAACACATGTAAACAGCATTTAATGCTTTGCAACAGCTGTGCAGTGATTTCTTCTCAGGGCTCCCGTGATACTTAAATTATCGGATCACTCTGCAGCCTTCTACAAAACACACACTCCTAGATTTTTAGTCTTCCCTTACAGAATTTATTTCCTAATCCTCATTCTGAAGCATCACTTCATTTCCATTTCACTTTAATTTGAGAACACTCGAATAGAACATCTTGTGCCAATCAAGTGGAATGAGTATTGAATATTATGGAATCTTATTCTTCACATCTTTGTAATTCTTCGGGTCAGTATGTAGCTTGCTAGAAGGATTTTCCCTTCTGTGAGATTTAAATAGTACAACAGTCATCCCTCAGAATCTCTGGGGAATTGCTTCTAGGACCTTCCTGGATGTTCCAGTTCCTTATATACCTTGGTGTATTTGCTTATAAGCAATGCACGTCCTTCTATATATTTTAAATCATCTCTAGTTTACTTATAATGTCCCGTACAATGCGAATGCTATGGAAATTATTAATACTGTATTATTTAGGAAATAATAAGAAAAACTTGATAAAAGCCCCAAAATATAAAAAAAAAAAGAAAAAAGTCTTTACATACTAGTACAGATTGAAACATCCATGTGAACTGAAATATAACCATTCTCTTTCTTCCACTCTTTTCCTTTTCCTCCTTCCTCTTACCGTTCGTTCTTTCTCTCTTTCCACTTCTCATTTCCTTCTATCTTAACTAGGGTCCCCGTGGTACCGAGGGAGCACCAGGAGAGAAGGGCTTACCTGGAGAAGGATTCCCAGGACCAAAGGTAACATATCTCCTGCTCTAGGAAAAAATGCTTTGCTTTACATGGTTGTGAATTACAAGTTTTAAAAAATGTGTTCTAGGCAATTACACATATGAGAAATCACATATTTTCCTGACCATCTTTATCCTGTTAAATGAAGGAATATGTAAATCTCTCCCAATGTGAAAGGACACTGAAATTTGCAATTATAATAGACTTCCACTTCAAGCAATTACTACATATGAAATTAGAAAAATCTCTTAAAGTGGTTTGTAGCCATTAAAGCCACTGTGATAAGTGTGCTGTCTTTGTGACCAGAAGTTGTCACTGAGTAGAGCTATGACAATGCTTTGCTCACAGCAAACCCTTTTGTGAAACACAGATAAGAAACCAACCTGTAATAGTATTGCTAGCAATATAATAAGAAAGATAATTTTACCACAAAGAACAAAATGTTATGAAAGACCTACTTTTTACCTGGAAATTGAGAATTTAATCTTTCTTACTGCTTCCCACATGTAATTCTTGGGGTTCAAGTTCTTCTACATTGGGGGTTGGCAAATTTTTCTATAGACGTCCAGATGGAAAATATTTTGGGCTTTGGAGCCATATGGTATCAGTTGCAACTACTTAACTTTGCTGTTGTGGCTTGAAAACAGCCATAAACAATGTATAAGTGAATGAGTGTAGTTGTTCCAGTAAAGCTGTATTTACAAAAAACAGACAGTGAGCTCCATTTGGCGAATGGAACATTGTTTGCTGTCCCCTGATCTAGGCAGTTACCCACAACCTATGGCACAATTGTCAAAGGCAGCATAGGAAATGTTTTCCCAAATTCTCAGGGAGCATTAAAAATAGTTCAGAGTAAATAAAGATATATTTTGGAGTCCTTCTTGATTATTTTTCAAACCTTTTCCTACACACACACACACACACGTGTTCACACACATACTTTTCAGAGAACCACATGCTGCTTTCTAAGACCCCCCCCACATCAGTTACTCCTGATATCACTAACAGCTGACCTTTTCTGTATGAAAAGCTCTATAAGTGCATCTCATTCTTAGTTTCTTCTACCATGATCAGTGTTCAATTACCTATCGGAAACCTAATCTCAACTAGAGAAAAAGCAATTAAAACAAAAAAATGCAGACTAAGTTGTGAGTGACTACTGGGTTGAATTTTAAAAGAGGCCCTGTTGGCTGAGTATGGTGGCCACACCTGTAATCCTAACATTCTGGGAGGCCGAAGTAGGTGGATTGCCTGACTCAGGAGTTCAAGACCAACTTGAGCAAGAGTGAGACCCCTGTCTCTAGTAAAAGTAGAAAAAATAGCCAGGCATAGTGGCATATGCCTTTAGTCCCAGCTACTTGGGAGACTGAGGCAAGAGCATTGCCCAAGCCCAAGAGGTTGCTGTGGGCTGTGACATCATGGCACTCTACCCAGGGTGACAGAGTGACACTCTTATTCAAATAACTAACTAACTAAATAAATAAAAGAGGCCCTGTTAATTAACAAATTTTAATTTGTGATAATAATGAAACCAGTATGTGGGAAAAGGGAAATTACTCATACAAATGCCTTTGATTAAATAAGGTATCACTATCAGAAGAGAGGGGTTGCAATTTGGCATTGTATCACGGAAAACTTTATAATACATTATTTTTGAAATTTTTTTGTCATATACTAAATTTTTCTTCATGTACAGCCCAATCTGGAAAATTCAAATATCCAGAATTATTTCTCTTTATAATCTGTTTTTTGAAAATAAAGAAACAAATAAGAAATGAACATGTCAACCACTAAGAGGAATGTTCCAGGGCATGCCTTAGTGACAGGTTCAATATACCTTTACATATTATATAAAGTATGATACATGTACAATGATATACTCTTGTAATACTACTAATATTAATATTATAATTGTATATTATCATTATAATTATATTATACTATATTAAATATAATTATATATCAATATATTATATATAATATGTTAATATAATTTATAATAATAATAGTAAACTAAGGGCACTGCATTGATCTCTAACTCATCAAAGAGAGAACACATCATGTTTTGTGTTCATTTAGGATCAAGCACATGCAATTATACTCTGTGGTAAAGATCAGAAGAACCTGTTAGTCATAATATTTTATTTCATAACCATTCACACCAATGTATGTTTTCTATATGTGCTACTTGTGGCTAATTGGCAAATGTTACTTGATTTCACTTTTGGTTCTAAATAACTTTATTAAATGAATACCATTTCTGATTGATCGCATGGTTTATTTTTCACAAAAATGCATAAAGTGTTATGATTTTGTTGATATTAAGACCAGAGCTAGTTACAGAGGTCATGTGACTACGGAAGTATATCCAAGATTTACTTATGAATTCTTTTTTTTTTGAGACAGAGTTGTAGTTTTTTGCTCCCAGTAGAGTGCTATGGCCTCATAGCTCACAGCAAACTCAAACTCTTAGGCTCATGTGATCCTCTTGCCTTAACCTCCCAAGTAGCTGGGACTAAGGGTGCCCACTACAACACCTGGCTATTTTTTTAGAGATGGGGTCTGCTCTTGCTCAGGCTAATCTCAAGCCATCTACCAGCTTGGCCTCCTGGAATGCTAGGATTACAGGCATGAGCCACTGCGCCTGGTTTACCTATGAATTCTTTTAAACCTAAGTTTCCAATGAACTTTATAAATGTGGATACAAAACGTTTAATCAGTAATCCAATCTTAGCAAGTAAACTTTGTTTATGCGATGGATCCAGTTTCAGCAATAATAGTAAGTAAAAGGAGTCCTGATCCAGCTAATCATACTATGTAATTGATTAGATATCTCATTTTCAAATATTTCTGTTTAGAATGTAAATTGAGGTCTTTTTCAACATCAGTAATGTTACATATATGTTTTGCTTGGACAGACTCTTGCTTTCGTGTTATGACTAATTTTTTTTTTACAAGTTGCAAACCTTAGAGTCAGAATGACCCATTTGCTGTGAGAGGTAACTTTGATGCTTGATTTAAAAAATCAGTTTAAAGCATGATTCATAGTAATTATTGTGTAAGATCCTTTAAAATCCTTATTTATTTATTATTTTTTTTTGAGACAGAGCCTCAAGCTGTCACCCTGGATAGAGTGCTGTGGCATCACAGCTCACAGCAACCTCCAATTCCTGGGCTCAAGCGAGTCTCCTGCCTCTGCCTCCCAAGTAGCTGGGACTACAGGCACCCGCCA
>CAUYON010014755.1:0-10948 GCA_963573935.1 Arctocebus calabarensis | reverse complement strand
GTCTCACTTTATCGCCCTGGGTAGAGTGCCGTGGCGTCACACTGCTCACAGCAACCTCCAGCTCTTGGGCTTAAGCGATTCTCTTGCCTCAGCCTCCCCAGTAGCTGGGACTACAGGCGCCCGCCACAGCGCCTGGCTATTTTTTTGTTTTTGCAGTTCGGCCGAGGCCGGGCTTGAACCCACCACCTTCGGTATATGGGGTCGGCGCCCTGCTCGTTGAGCCACAGGAGCTGCCCAAGAGAATCTTTTCTAAAGAAGACAGGCACATGGCCTACAGACACATGAAAAAATGCTCACCATCCTTAATCATCAGAGAAATGCAAATCAAAAACTACTTTGAGATATCACCTAACTCCAGGAAGATTAGCCCACATGACAAAATTCCAAAACCAGAGATGTTGGCGTGGATGTGGAGAAAAGGGAACCCTTCTACACTGCTGGTGGGAATGCACCCTAATACGTTTCTTTGGGAAGGATGTTTAGAAAGTACTCAGAGATCTAAAAATAGACCTTCCATTCGATCCTATATTTCCTTTACTAGCTATATGCCCAGAAGACCAAAAATCACATTATAACAAAGACATCTGTACCAGAATATTTATTGCAGCCTAATTCATAATTGCTAAGTCATGGAAGAAGCCCAAGTACCCATCAACCCATGAATGAATTAATAAATTGTGGTACATGTATACCATGGAATACTATGCAGCCTTAAAGAAAAATGGAGACTTTACCTCTTTCATGTTTACATGGATGGAGCTAAAACATACTCTTCTTAGCAAAGTACCTCAAGAATGGAAAAAAAGTATCCAATGTACTCAGCCCTACTAGGAAGCTAATTTAAAGGTTTCATATGAAGGCTATAACACAACTAAAGCACAAGAATATGGGAAGGGAGGGGAGGGGGGAGGTTGGGGTGAAGGGAGGGTAATTGGTGGGGCCACACCTATGGTGCATCTTAGAACGAAACTTACCAAATGCAGAATACAAATGTCTTCATACAATAACTAAGAAAATGCCATGAAGGGTATGTTAAACAGTTTGATGAAAACATTTCAGATTGCATATGAAACCAGCACATTATACCCCTTGATTGCACTAATGTATGAGCTATGATTTAATGAAAAATAAATAAATAAATATTTCTTTTCAGATTAAAAAAAAGACTTATAAAAATTATTTAGGTAAATCTAGAAACTATTTGTCTAGCTTTTTGATTAAATCTTATTCCATAGCATAGAGCCTACAGGAGAAAGAATTTTTCTAACACCAAATATTTCTCCCAGTCCTAGTGTTTGGAGATTTACTGTATGGAAAGAAGATAGTCACTGCAACAAAAGGAGACTCCATTTAACTGATCTTCCATTGGTTTACAAAGAGACTCATCACTGCTTATGTAACATACAACACAGGCTATGCTCCTTACCAGTGGCTAGAATATACCTCTTAGGAATGTCTGACCTTTTTTTTCTCTACTGCACATTACAAGAATAGGAGTTGTCTTGGGCCACATATTAAATACACAAACACTAACGGAACTGATGAGCAAAGAAAAAAGGTCCTTACATACATTTCATAATATGCCAGCACCACAGATAAGCAAAAAGTCCTCACAAGATCAGCATGCAGCCCATGGGATGCAGGTTGGACCCCCCTGCAGCACATCTATGCAAGAAGCCCTACTACTTTTGGGCTGAATGCCTAACAAGGGCCAGTTGTGTTTGTTACCCAAACCTATTTAAGTTATTTTTTAAAGGATGAAATATGAGTACAATATATGAATTATTTCAAAGAAATAGTCACTTCTTTGAAAACTACATTAAAGTGTTAACAAAAACTCAGTAAAAATAAGTTATTAAAAAATATTGCAACATAAGGGCTGAAGAAGAAAATTATAATGTGTCCTGTTTCAATGTATTCTGCAAGTGTCTTTAAATTCTTGTTAAAGTAAAAATTGGGAAAATGTATGTAATGGATTGTAGGCATAATTTTTACAATAAATTTAACATTCTGATGATGGGAAATTACAATCATTGAAATAAAAGAGGTTTGATAGATGCTAAATAAGAATGGAAAGTATATTGAGTGATGGCAAAAATACTCTACATATGGCACCTGTGGCTCAGTGGGTAAGGTGCCAGCCCCATATACCAAGGGTGGCGGGTTCAAACCCAGCCACAGCCAAACTGCAACAAAAAAGTAGCCAGGCGTTGTGGCCGGTGCCTGTAGTCCCAGCTACTCAGGAGGCTGAGGCAAGAGAATCACCTAAGCCCAGGAGTTGGAGGCTGCTATGAGCTGTATGATGCTATGGCACTCTACTGAAGATAACAAAGTGAGACTGTCTCTACAAAAAAAAAGGTATATATTTGTTATATGTATATAATGTATACATGTATATATTTCAAAAATGAAGTGTGTAAAATATGAGTACATAGCACTATAAGTTATCTGTGTATGTGTGCACATGTACTAATGTATGACTTGTATTGGTTGACTCCCTACTTTAATTGGAATTTCTGCTTAACTGGCCAAATACTTAGGGAAATCATTCTCAATAAGAAGACTTCTAAAGAATAATCATGCTCCTTCTTAAACTGTTAGTTTAAAATTGAGAAAAATTCAAGAAACCCTCGAGACATAAGATAATTTGTCATTCAAGTGAATTTTTCCACTTAAAGGAAAAAATAGAAGTTGCATGGAACTTCCTCCAACCTTTTTCTAACATATCATAGGGCAGAACTTTGTTCAAAAATAGAAAATAAAACAAGTAACGACATACAACATTCTGAGAATCTGCAAGATCGAAACGAAAACGTGAATACAAAGCAATTGGACAAACTGAAGTATAGTAGGCAGGAGTGAAGTCAGATAGAAAGAACAGAGTTTGCATATCTCCTGGCTAATTTTGGACAAGTAAATTATCTTCTTTGTCTTAACTTCCTCTTCTGTTAAATAGCAAATATACATATAATCATAATTTAAAATATTAAATAAGATATTACATGCAAAGTGCATAACCAAATACATGGCACATGTTTAGTATTGAATAAGTACTATTATTAATAAAAAATATTAATATTGGGTGTGCCACACCTTTGGGGGGCAAAACACGATTGTAAGAGGGTCTTTTCCTAACAAATGCAACCAATGTAACATGGTTTCTTGTACCCTCAATGAATCCCCAACAATAAAAAAAAAAAAGAAAAAAATATTAATATTGGGCTGAATGCTTAACAAGGGCCATTGTTATCATAGTGCCAGTAGTTACCAGTATGCTGTTCTGCTGAAATCCTCTTTTAGTTATGGAAACTTTTTCCTGGAAGATCAAGAGTTTATTTCTATGTTCTAAAATTTATCAGACACACATAAAATACAATGCACTTATTTATGTATAAATATATTTGTCTTCTCATAGTGTGTTTTTGTGTGCATATATAATAAAGATATAGAATTCAATTTATCAATGTTATTATATAATTTCTCATATCCTATGTAATACATTATAGTATGTACACACAGAGAAAGTGTGTGTGTGTAAAGTTTCTTCTAGAGCCCTTAAAGCCCCCTAAACATATTTTCCCTACGATGATTCAGTGCTCAAAAAGCATTTATGCATTGCTACATTCACAGACCCATGTGTGTCTGGAACGGGGTAAACAGAGAAGTCAGTCAGTCAGGGTCTCCTAAGATCTTCGTGCCCCTAGGACCAATAAAAGAACACAATGAAAGACACCTTGCCTCCAAAAGGAATAATTTCAAACTTTTCCTATTTTAATGAATTACTGTGTCTACCAAAAATTGATGAAACGCTATACACAATTTTTAGATGTTGAGATTAGTAGTCAAACACTTACAGGTGTAAGGAGACAAAAGTTAAAATTTGGGCTTTGGCAATGGAGGAAATAGATCCATGGAATGCCCTTCTGGTTTTCAGTTAGGATGTTTAAGGGTTGCACATTCCCTAAAGGCAAGGGTAAGCCAGAAATATAAACAATCCTATCAAAATCAAAAACTGTTTTGGTATCACTTCATTTCTTGATTGGATTAATGGGAACTGAGATGGTCAGTTATCTTATCAAAATGAAAAATCATTTTCATATGCAAATATAATTTTTCTCAGAAGGAAGATACCATCAACAAAGGGTCAGTTTATCTCTTCATTTTTTCATATACATGTCCAGAATTAAATCAGAACTAACTAGTATTTGAGAAGACAAATGTGATTGAAAAAATCCAGAGAAAAAGATACTACAGAAACAAACCTACAAGGGATGCTAATGAATTAGAGACATCAGACACAAGTTTTAATATAGCTGTTCTTAATATATTCAAAAGAAAGACTTAGAATTTCAGTGGAGAACTGAAAACTATTTAATAAAAAGAATTAGATGAAAAAGAATTCACTTTTTCTATATTATGTAATCAGGTATGATTTTCAGAATCCTTTGAAATAATCATGTCAATAGCTAAGACACCAATTAACCCACATTTAATGACCCTTAAAATGTTTTTTTAATCACAGTGTCTGCTTTCTAAGACATTTTCAAGTTTGAAAGACCCAGAATTTCTTCAACAATATTAATTTTAGACATTCTTAACATTGTGATTATTTCTAGTCATTTTGTAGTTTTACTCTCCTTAATAAGTGATTCATTTTATCCAATTTTTGCTATCTTCCTTTTATTCCACATAATTTTCAATTTCCCTCCCCTATTGAAAAATCCTAACAATTTCCTAATTATAAGCATTATGAATGTAGATGAGTAGCTACAGGAAAAATAGCTCTATAATACATGCACTACAGAGAATATACTGTTAAGCTATAAAAACTGAGAATTTAATGAGAGAATGAGAAAGTGTTGAAAAGCATAAAATTACATGGAATTAAATTAAAAATTAAAATCAAGCTTATTGTTTCTTCTATTTAGAGAACAGCAGCTGCTTCTGTGTTATATTTATTTTTAAAAGTTTAATTCTGTATTGATATCTCAGCTTTCTATATATATATATGCATACATACACATTCATCATATTTACAAACCATGGAATACATAAATTGACATAGTTTTTTATTCTAAAATATCTTCCTTGGCCCAAAACTGAAGATGAAGAATTTCACCCAAGAAACATAAATTCTAAAATTATGAAGTTAAGACATGTTTCAAAGTACAGTTTTTCTCTTTTCAAATAACTTAAGTTGGTAAGTTTCAGTAGTAATCATCTTTAAAAGAAAGTAAAGCACGATAATAAATCATATATTAAAAAGTTGATCATGAAAATTCTGCTGCTTCTTGATAATGCAGCTTATAGCATACTAGTGTTCCCATCAAGTAAAATGGTAACCCCGACCCCACAGAACATCATTCTGTAGGCATTGGTATATAACTGTGACAAAAAGAACTGAAGGAACCAGATTGTAGACAGAAGAAAAGTGCCTTGAAGTGAGCTCAAATTTCTGTCTGTTAATATATCCTAGGGTATTTGTTGTACCCTGGCATAGGAAGATGGTCTAGAAAGGAAAGCAAAGGGTATTACTAGTTGATAAAAGGTAGAAAATATTTAGGCAATCTCATGGACCTGAAGAGACAAAATTGGGAGTTCAGTTTGCCAAGGCAGTCAGGTTTTGAGGAACCAAAATCTAGGAAAGAAGGGAGGTGCAGAGAACTAAGCATAATACTTGAAACTCATTTTCTTCTTGATCGAATTACTGATTAATCTGAGAAAAGCAAAAGACTAAAAAGCAAAGATAAAAATGATCAAGAGGCATAAGAGAATTTTGTTTATCCCATTTTGCTAGAAAGACAAAAACTGTCTATGATCTGCAAAATTACACAGGGCTTAGGAAACTGCGGGCTATGAGTTGAAACTGCTAAGGTAGATTGAGCAGAAAAAAACTAGACAAAGCAGAATGAGCCTTACAAAGATGGCAAACTAGCCTTGACTCAGCACAGACTAAAGCTAGATTAAGTCTATCTGATCTTTTGCTGTCTAGCAGAGGAAAGGATGAATCCTTTCTAGAGTGAGATGGCATAATTCAAAGCCTTTACAATTTTTCATCATAATGTTCAATATTTAATCAAAATGACCAGAATACCAAGAAATAAGACTAACAGAAAATAGAGCTGATACAAATAAACTCAAAGAAAAGCCAAATACTTATATAATCAGACATATATTTTAAAATAATTAGTTCATATGTTTCAGAAAATAGATAATAACATGCAAAACCTCAAAAAAGAAATTTTATATGAGAAAAAAATTGAATGAGTATTAAAGAAATGAAAAAATAGTATAAAAGTAAATATGACTCAAGACATTTGTCTCTCTGTATTTATGGGTTCTACATCTGCAGATTCACCCAATCACAGATCAAAAATATATTAAAAATAATAATTAATAATACAATAATAAGAAGAATATATAGTATAAATATTTATATAATGTTTATACTGTATTAGTATTATAAGTAATCTAGTGATAATTTAAAGCATACAGGAAGATGTACATATTTTATAAGCAAATTCAATGCCATTTTATATAAAGGAGTTAAGCCTCCACAGAATTTGGTTCAAAGGCATAAGAAAAATCTTGTAAGAATATTGAATGAATCTGGAAAGTTGGCTATACATTATTAAACTAAAGCAGTATTAAAATAATTTATCATAAAGAAATTACAAAAATAAAACCAAATAGAAATTCTGGAGTTAAACAGCATAATAATTAAAATAAAAAATTATTAGATAGGTTCAACGCAGATTTGAGCATGCAGAAGAATCAGCAAACATGAAAATAAGAAAATTGAGATTATCCTGAGAGGTATAAAGAAAAAGAAAGAAAAAATAATGAACAGAGCCTAATAGGTCCGTGGGACATCATTAAACATACACAAATGGAAGTTCCAGTAACAGATGGAAGAGAACAGGGCCAGAAAGAATATTTGAAGAAATAATGTACAATACTTCTCAAATTATTGTAAGACATGGTTCTTCACATCCAAGAGGCTCAACAAATTTTAAATAGGATAAATTTGAAGACATTCACACCTACACACATCAGCCAAACTTCTAAATGACAAAGACAAATAGAGAATTTTGAGCATCAAGAGCAAAGTGACTCATCATGTACAAAGTATTCTCATAATGACTTGCAACTGTGTTATGGTAAGGACCATAGTGGAATTTCTGAATTGAGAAGATAGAACTAAATCTGGAGAACAAAGTTGTCCGATTTTCATTAAACCATTCTCTATGTTCAGTAGTTAGAAAAGAGAGTGACTTTGCCATTTCCCATGCAGACAGATTTGCCACATCCCATCATTAGTCCTCAGGACATGAACTTATGATTGCTCCAGAAGAAAAAAGGAAGACACAGGAGAAGGCATTTTAATGAACTTGGCCTCCACTCCTTTCTTGTACTCCTGACTGCAAAAAAGGCAGAGTAATTTATGTGATGCAGCCATCTTACACAAGCCCACTTGTTGAAGGACTACCCATTGAGATGAAGAAAAAGATATATATAAGCAGTGTAAATTACCCCATGTGCACCCTAACCTGCCTTTCCTAATATTTCTTGTTAAAGTGGCTAATAAACTTACTATATTATGAATTTTTATTTTTAATTGAAGTTCTACACATACTACAACAAGGATGAACCTTGAAAACATCATGCTATGTGAAAGAGCCAGCCACACAGGACCACTTATTGTATAATTCTGTTAACATGAAATATCTAAATGGGAATAATCTACAGAGATGCAAAGTAATGCTTTCCCAGGTGCAAGGTTATGTGAGAGGATTTTGAGGTAACATCTAAAGTGTTCTGAGATTTCTTTCATGATAATGAAAGTATTCTAAAATAGATTGTGGTGATAGATGCATTAACTGTGTAAATACACTAAAAGCCATTCAATTGTACATTGTAAATGGATGAATTGCAGTGTATGTGAATTATATTTCAATCAAGCTATTTTTTAAAACTTATGAGATTTTATTAAAGCTGTTATAACCTGATACACACAAATGGAAAAAATAAAAGTTATCAATGATTTAAGACCATCTTCCCCAAATGGTCTAAAAATCCACTTCATAAAATGGAATACACACTGGCTAATACATACATGATAAATTGCTCAAAACAATTAGAGAAATGCAAATTAAAGCTACAAGCTATTACTACATACCCATCATAATAGCTAAAATTTTAAAAATACTTACACTTTCAAATGCTGGCCAAGTGCTTTGGTTGTGCCATAGTAAAAGAAACACTAATGCAAAACTGGAGGGATTATAACTTAGACATTCTTTGGAAAATTTTTGGCAATATTTAATAAAGATAAATATATAGAGACTTATGGTATAAAATTTCCATTACTAGAGTTATTATCAACAGAAATGTATATAAAGAAAGCCAAAGTGAGGAATCTTACATAAAGTAAATACCCTGGATTCTTCAAAATTGTTAATGTCGAGAAAGACAGGAAAACACCAAAGTATTTCTTTTGATTAGAGGAGATTAAAATAATATAACACCCAATTACTATGAATGAAAGTTTCTTGATTCTAGATTATCATATATATATGTATATATATATGTATGTATATATATTTATGTATATATAATGTATTTATAAATAATTTTTAAAAGGTAGTCATAAAGCATATTATTGGGATAAATGGCAAAATTTGAATATTGATAGTCTTATTATATATTAGAATTCTGTCAAATTTATATTTCCTGAGTGTAATAATTGTATTTACATAGAAAAAATCCTTTATTTTTAGGAGATAGTTCAAAGAACTACTTAGGGATAAAAAAAAGAAAAAAAGGAAATGAGAGAAAGTTAATATAATAAAACTTTCCAATAAGTAAAATTAGATGAATGGCATATGGCTATATGCTATACATTCCTCAACTTTTTAAAGTTCAATTTATCTAACAAATAAAAAGTTGGGGTAAAATTTTATATACATGTATATCAAAATACAGATAAACAATATTCATAATAGTAGTATTTTAATAGTTAAAAACTTAAAAATCTCTGACTCTCATCAATAGTAGAATGAATAAATAAATTGCTCTAATGAAGTATGTTATACCAATGGGAATGAAGTCATTGCTAAACAAAATAGCATGAATATTTTTCACGAACATAATAGGGATAGAAAGAAAACATTAAAAAAGTGAAATATGGTGTTTGATACATACACTTCATAAACAGACATCACTAACACTGATAGACATTAAGACTGTGGTTATCTCTATAGATAAAGTGACTGGGGTATAAGATGTGGCTGCTGGGCTACTGAGAGTACTTTTACTCTGAGTCATATATATAAAATAATATTTATTTCACAAAAAATTCACCAAGCCATACACATAAAGTTATGAGCCTTTCTGCATGTATGTTATTCTTCAATCAAAATATTTTTAAAAGTATGCTTATGAGTATGCATTCAATATAAAGTTGTTAATCCCTCTTCAATCTTCAAATCCCATTGAAAAGCACTGTAATTTATGTTTCTTCCAAGGCTTGAAATTTAGATCTTTCCGTTAACCAACTCACCTCCCACTGAACAACAAAATCAAGCCTTCACCAATATTGTCACCCATTGTGTGACGCAGTATAATCCTTGTTTGATCAAACAATGTAGAGTATAGTTCCTTTTTCATTCAACTGATAATATTTGCCAGGCACTGGTCTAGTTTTATTCACATATCATTAATTACATCTTCATCTCAGCTCTGTGATGACATCAGTTTGGATGATTTTGCCAACGATAAAATGGAAGCTCAGAAAGATGCAGCGTCAAGATTCATTCTTAGGGCTTGGGACTGTATTTTCAGTGACTTTTATTCCTCTTCACAGAGTTTTCCATATTATTAGTTATAATTAACTGTTAAAAGTTATTAGGATAAAAAACATACAATTTATTTGCATTGCTTATCAAAAATCACTCTGCTAGCAACTCTCTTCCAACCAGATCTATGCCAAAGCCAGCACGCTATCATCTAAATCACCTTGCTTATTTGTGTCATTATTTAGACTGTGCTTGTCAGTGATAGTAACTAAATACACCTCCAGCAAGGAAGAGCAAGTTAAGGAAATGATAAAGATTATTGACTAGCCAGAGACAAAATGAAAATTGGTTGATTCAGAAAGAGACTTACACTATGGGTTCCTAAAGTTAAAGTTTCTTCAGAAAGCCTTGGCTGCAACACTGTAAAGTGAACCAGAATCATTTTACATTTTTCCAATAGATGTTCTCCCTCGTTAAACTGAGTATAAAGGCAGGAGAGAAGGAAGGAAGGGGGGAGCTCTGAAATTTGTCCAGGAGAAATCAAACAAACCCCAAAATGCTGAGTGGAATCTCTTCTGTTTAAGTGCAACATCGATATATTATTTAAAGACTTCAGCTTCTCGCTTGACATTCTACTTGTTAATATTTATTTATTTTTCATTTCAGTTTAATATAGGGGTGCAGATGATTAGGTTACATCATTTGCATTTGTTGGGTAGTCTAAGTTGTAGTTGTGCCCCTCACCCAGGAAGTGTGCCATAGACCCCTACATTGTGCCTGCTGGGTAGAGCACACAAATTCCCTTCCCTCCTCTCCTTGTCACCTCCCTGCTTGTTGATACTTAAAATGCATATTAAATAAAATGTAAGTGGGATAAACATATTTTTCCCGAAACTAGTGATTTTCAACCAGTATGCTGTGTCCATGAAGGGATCTTAGATGTACCATGAAAATTTTTAAAGATCATTAAACTATTTTTGAAAGAATTTCAAAGCACAGTAAGTATATGCTTTTCTTTTTTTTTTTTTTTTTATAATTTTATTGAATCATAATTCTGTACATTGGTGCAATCATAGGGCATGATTCATATACATTCAGAAATGTTTTCATCGTACTGTTACAGATAGCCTTCATGGCATTTTCTTGATCAC
>CAUYON010014754.1:0-23492 GCA_963573935.1 Arctocebus calabarensis | reverse complement strand
ACCCATACAAACTAATTACTATTTCATATTTGACAATGTTTCTTATATCTTTTCTTATAAATTTAATTTGCTTTCCTGTGACTTTCAGTGGTCTTAATATTTTAAGAAGACCAAATTTAGAGTCATGCCTTTTTTTTTTTTTCCTGTTGGCTAGGCCAAGTTCGAACCTGCCAGCCTCAGTGCATGTGGCCAGCACTGCATCCACTGCACTATGGGTGTCAAGCCCCAAATTTAGAGTTTTGATTCTGGAAGGTTTGTCAAATATCAAAGGCCTTAAACATTGGCTCAAATAAGATTGTATGCTGAAATATTTTAAAAGAAATATATAGTCAACTGGATCATATGTAAATTTGTTTCACAAATTCCGTTTATGACCTGCACAGACAATCTACAAACATTTCAAACTTTCTTTAACTTTTGCCCTGCCTTTTACTTTACTACCATTCTGTTTCAGGACAAAATTTATCACACAAGATTTTTTTTTTTTTCTTTACACAATGCCATTTTCCTTTCGGTCTAATTTCTCTATTCTCAAAAACTTACTTCCCACAAAACAGGATCCCAGTTTACCATGAAGTCACCTATTCACTCAGCCAAACTGATAATTAGAAGGTTTAAAAGGCAAGAATCTTATCTTTTGACAAAGACTCAGTTTCCCCAACAATTTAAAAAAACAAATTATTACATTTTACAAATAAGAGACATTTTATGAGCTATAACATTGATACAGGTTTTTCTTACTTAGGGCTGGATAGGGAACCTCCATTTTTCAGGCTCAGGTGAGCTCAGACATCAGACTCTCTTCTTCAGCCACAAACCCTCTGAGCCCTAGCAAGGTCATGAACAAAGCACTCCGAAACATTTTGGATTGGCTCCACCCTGACTAATGAGCACATACCCTAATCCCTTCTCCAGACAAAAACCATTGCAAAGGCCTAATAACTTTGTCCAAGGTGAGGGGCTGCATTCATTCATTTGCTAGAACACCCATTCAGTTTGTAGAGGTATTTTTCTGTCTACCAAGTCCTGGCCAAAATATTTCTTATGGCCAATTCTTCACTCCTAGACAAAGGACTTATGCAGGAAACCTCTGACCTACGCTTCCCCCCCCTTCTAGAGGCTGTTCGCCTTGGAGACCTGTTGCTTATATGGGTACAACCTTGTCCAGCACAAGATTCACACTCTCTCTCCCAGATTTTCAAGTGCCAGCAACACTTTCCAAGGCACAGCCCCTCTGCTAGTGGCTCTGGCACTCTCCACTCCCTCTGCATGCCCCTCAGTCCAACAGACTGCAATTTTATTACTGATCTGTGGCCTGCGGGCTCAATTCTCAAATTCCTGATACCAAAGACTCACTGAAGATTCCAGTAACAAAACTACAACAATATCTTTTTTAATGTCTTTTCATTTTCTCCCAAGTCCCACATGGCCACATGGCCTCCACCAAAGACAGAAAGTGGAAAACCTAGAACTTCCAGTTTCTCTCAGAATAGCCAGGGGGCAAAGTTGGAGTGGGGAAGAAGGGCACACTCACACATTCATTTCACCCCATGAATGGGGGGAGGCAAACCCCACTTATTGTTACCCATCTCAGTCATTCTCCAAGCACTCACATGCATACATTTCCAACCTATTTCTTAACCTGGACAGCCTTGATTTCCCACGTGAGCTGCCACATAGCCATAGGAGGCAAACCAACACTCCCCTAGGCCCTGTGAAGGGAAGTCCAACTCCACCCTCAGAGTTCTCTCAGTCACACCACATCTGCACACTCTCACACACCTCTCAATAGACCTGTTGGCAATCTAATGCCCAAGGAGTTGATCAGGCTCCTTCTTCTACTACAACTGTAGTGGAACCCCAAGATCGATCATACCTTATCTTAGACATCTGCCCATATAGGTACCTGTTCCTGCATGCCAGTTCCTCCTGGTGTTTTACTCCTTGAAGACCCGCTGATGGGGTCCTTTCTCAGCCCAGGCAAGGCATCCACACAGGGAGGCCAAACTGCCTCCCTGGCGCACTCAGTGGTTCACATTGCCCAGGCTGATCAAGGGCCCCTACATGGGTGTCCAGAGGATTGGCAGCAACTACCAGGTGCATATTCTCTCCAAGGGTGATCTCAATTTCCAGTCAGGGAACCAAAAATGTTGCAGGAAGACAAGGCCCAAGGGGAAAAAAAAAAAAAAAGCACCCAAACACCATGTTTATAAGAGGAAGGGCTTCATTCACCAGGTGGGAGCTTACGGCATAGGAGAATCTTGGTGGTAGACAATGTTTCTGACCTGCAAAATAATAGGTAAGTGAAAGGTGCCCTCCGGTGGCCACCCGACGTTAAAGGCTGGCCACCCATTGCGGCAGAAGACGAGAAATCTGCTGCGGCTTACATTGAATCCATAGTTCTGAGCCTTTTCCTTAAAATCCTGAAAATGGGAAAGGGTTAGGGCTAAAGGAGTCACTTGCGTTTGTCCAATTTCTTCTCAGTATAATAACCCACAAATGAAACAAATAGACAAAAGCTCACTGACAAACAAACACACGCAGCCGCACCGAGTTTGGAAAAGAAAGTTAAAATGCGAACCTGGCGCCTGAGCACTAGGCGGTGGCTGTGACCCACCGGAATCCTCAATGAGAAGACAAAAATCCCCATCAAGGGGATTCAAATCTGGGGTTTCCACGTCCCAGTTACTCATTCGGGGTCCGTGGGGGGGGGGCGCGGCGGCCCCCCCCCCCCGCGCGGGGCGGGCGGGGGGGGGGGCGGGGGGCGGGACGGGCGCCCGAGCACGAGGCGGGGGCGGGGACCCACCGTAATCCCCAATGAGAAGCCAAAAATCCCCAACACGGGGATTCCAATCTGGGGTTTCCACGGCCCAGTTACTCATTCGGGGTCATTCCCTCCCCCCCCCCCCCCCCCGCCGCCTTTGTGTGGGATCAGGGTTTCCACGTCCTGCTTCCCCCTACTGGCCAAAATTGGAACAACAAGCAAGACAGAGACAAGAGAACAAAGAGAGCAAAGGCCGGCAAGGGACAACTCACATGCGGAGCGTGGGTTTGAGGTCTTCAACAGGGGAGAAATCCCAGACGAGCCCCCAAATATTGTGCCCGAATTTTGGGGTCCCTCCCAGAAGCAGCTCACACCAGGCACCGATGCAAAAACAAAGGGTGAAATTTATTACAAACTTAAGCTTGGACCGTTCAGCTCCGCCTAAATGGAGGCTCGATCTGAATGGCCCCGAGGGGTGGGGCTGAGGTATTTTTATAGTGTACCGAAAGGAATTTGGGAGGGGGGAATGCGATAAGGGGAGTGGGATAAGGGAAGGGTGGAACAAGGATGAGTCCAGGTGTCTCTTCACTTGCTGATTGGATACCTCAGCGGTGCCAGGAATGGGTGGGTGGTCGCTAAGCAGGAAGGGGCCGGTACTGACCAACTGTTGGAGGTGGTCAGGGGAACTGGTGCCAGGAGCCAAAAGTTACAAAACTAACATTTACACCGCAAATTACACAGCAACCTGTAAAATGGAGTCTGTTAACAAAATGATGTCACACAGGCCCTTTCACTGGTCTCAAACTCCTGGCCTCAAGTAATCCTCCCATCTTGGCCTCTCAGAGTACTAGGATTACAGGCATGAGCCACCATTCTGGCCCAGGAGCACATTTCTAACAAAATGTCATTCATGCCCATCTAACAAAGTGCCATTCATGAAACACTGCTGCACCGTGCTTGGTAAAAGTACTTTGGAGTCCAGATGCTACTATGTGTAAAGAAACCACAAGCAGTCTTAAGCAAGAGCCTCCAATGACACTTCTCCCTGAGAGCAACAGTGCAGACCACCCAACTCTCGAGATTTAACACAGTTGACTGTCCTTCCCTTGTCTCTCAGCGTCATGATTCTCTGGGCTACCTCTGTTCTCTTTGTCCATAGCATTCACTATCTGGAGTATACTTGTCACAAGCAGAGGGACAAGAGGGTGGGGGGAGCTGGTTCTACATGTTTGAGGGGGAAAGAATAGGAGATGAGATCTAAGAGATGCCCAGAAGTTGGATCAAGCAGGGCCTAGTTGGTCACATGAGGACTAGCCAGGCTGATGTAGGAACACCCTTGGAGGATTCTGAATGGAAGAGTGATAGGATCTGACCTGAGTTTTAATGAGGTCTCTTAGGTCTCCCTGGTCTCTCTGTGGACCAGACTGCTGAAAGCTACATGTGGTTTCTTTTCTCATGCGTGGCAGTGTTTTACCAACTGTGATGAGCATGAATAGCATCTTGTTAGAAATGTTCTCCTAGGCTCGTGTGGTGGCTCATGCCTATAATTCCAGTACTTTGGGAGGCCAGTTGGGAAGCATTAAAGTAATCTAAGTGAAAGATGATGGTGGCTGGGACTAAGATGGTAGCACTGAATATGCATGGGAGGGATTAGTTTCTAAATATGTTTCTAAGTAGAGATAACGTGTGCTACCGACAGCTTAGAGGTGAGTCGTGAGCAAAAGAGGAGTCAAGCAGGATTCCAGGATTTTGGCCTCAGCCACTAGGAAACTAAAAGGCTAGAGTTGCCATTTGCTGAGGTAGAGAAGACCATGGAAAGGAAGGTTTGGGGGTAGAAATCAGGACTCAATTTGGGCACGTTAAATTTGAGATGATTCCATTGATACATAAGTGAAGTTGTTGATGCCAGTCAAATCGGATGTGTGTGTGTATGTGAGTGTGTGTGCGCGCGCGCGCAGGGTCATTAGCATTTAGGATCATTGAAACTAGCTGAGGTCACCAAGAGATCTATTAAATAGATAAGCAGTCAGAGGAATGATCTGGAGCTCCTTAACATACAGAAGTCAGGAGAACCAGCAAAGGAGCTGCCAATGGGTAAGAAGGAATCAAGAGGGAGAAGCATTCTAGGAGCCAAACTGTAAACGAAAAGAAGTTTCAAGGAAGGAGTGATTAAACTGTCATGTTGCAAGTTGGTCAATAAGACAAACTTTGGTAATTAGCCATTGATTTAGCCACAAGGATATCATTGCATTCCTTAACAAGAATGGTTTCAGTGGAGTATGAGGATGAAAGTCAAAAATGGATTTATTCCAAAAAAAAATAGAAGGGAAATTTAACAAAGAGAGAATAGATAGCTCTTTTGAGACCTGTAAAATAGAGATTGGCAAAGGGGCCACAGCTTTGGGGAGATGTAAAATCTTTTCCCGTAGAGTGGCAATATAAACATAAATGTGTATACTTATATAGCTGATGGTAGTAATCAGCTGGAGTGAGAAATTCAGAGAAGAGAGAATTGCTGGATCCAAGTCCTTCAGTGGGCACGAGAAGACGAGGTGCAGTGTGCAGTGGAGGGGGGCAGATGTCCAGTGCGCTTTGGTGGAGCTAAGGGAGGACCATGGGCAGAGATGCAGGGAGTAGGTAGATGTGATGTGGGGACCTAGGGAAGTTCTCTTCTGATGGCTTCTGTTCTCTCAGTGAGGTAAGGAGCAGGCATTAGCTGAGAGTGAGGAGCTGGAGGGGATGGAAATTTGTGTTTAGAGAGGAAGGTTTAAAATAGTCCTCTGGGAAAATGGAGAGTGGTGGGATTAGGGAGATATGGGTGGGTTGTCAAGCATCACTAGGAGTCCCCTTGAGGTTAGTCATCATGAATTTAAGGTGAAACCAGTTGGTCGGATTGTGGCATTTCCCCGGTGACGGTCAGCCACCCTGGTGGAGAGGCAGAGTGGGCAGATAATTAGATTTAACAAGGGCTGAGATTTGCTAGACGGGGGAGAGCAGCAGGGAGCTGATCCTGCACACAGGGAGCGAGGGTAAGGACGGTGGGATCGCAAAGTGAAGCAGATGACACGCTGGGCTGGGAGCATCGATGGATTTTTCATTTCTGATGTGGCAGAAGGACCAGTGAAGTCAGGAATTTGAAGTTTGAACTTGAGAAGTAGGGCAGGTGCAGATATGTTGATCTGGTCATAGGGATCCTCAAACTGCGGCCCGCGGGCCACATGCGGCGGTATGAATTGTATTTGTTCCCGTTTTGTTTTTTACTTCAAAATAAGATATTTGCAGTGGAATTTGTTCATAGTTTTTTTTTTTTTAAACTATAGTCCCGACCTCTAATGGTCTGAGGGACAGTGAATTGGCCCCCTGTTTAAAAAGTGTGAGGACTCCTGGCAAACAATGATTCCCAATGAGGGTTGATTTCACCACTGAAAGGGGTGGGCATTTGTGATGTCTGGAGACACTTTCAATTATTGCAGGTGGAGGTGGAAGAAATGCTGCTATGTCTTGTAAAGGCCAAGGATGTGGCTCAGCATTCTCCAATGCACAGGACAGTTCCCCAAGCGAAGATTATCTGGCCTGTTGTCAGTGGTGCTTTGCTGAGAAGCACTGCTTTAGGGTATGACCATAGGAATGAGTGGCAGGATAGGCCTGAGATTGTCTAGATAACAGGGGGAGAGAAAATGAGCAAAGAAGCCAGTGTTTTAGAAGGTTTATCTTATGACTACAGGAGTAGGAATGGAGAAAAAGACAGAGAGGAAGTTAACTTGCTGTGTATGGAGTCACTCGCTTTTTCTGGAGTTGGAATTCATAATGCTGGCTCTAAAAGCCAAAGGTTCCGATTAGCCAAAGAATGACGGTGTATTTTTTTTTAAAAGCCACTTGTGTATTAGCCAGCTCTGATGTAACTAAACCAAGTCTGTCTTAAATAAATTGCCTACAAGCCTTTTGGCAATCTTGGTTGGTGTTTTTGCTCAAAATTCTGTGACTGTAAACTTAAACTTGTGGCCTAGTCCCTACTTTAACTAATGTCTCTGGGTAACAGTTCTTGCAACCAGGCCTTGAAACAGGAATCTGGTTCAAGAAAATCCATGAGTAACTTTATTCATAGGCCTTAGAGACAGTGACTTTCCTAGCAGTGCTGATCACCTTGGAGAAAACTAGTCAAAATGAATGACTACGGGTTGCAAACTAGGTCTGCTTCCCGGAACAAGCTGGTCAACTTGTCTAGTCTTGTGCTTTGTCCTTCATTTTGAACTCCAGTGTCCCAAGGCTGCTTCTCTGCCCACCCACAACAGCAAGCCATGTCTTTTGTTTGTTTCTCAGCTGAAAGAGAGGCTTGTTTTGTGGTTTGGACCACAAATAATAATCTATTGTTCCCTATAATAATAATCTACCCTCTTTAGCAGGAAAAAAATCCACTTGATGCAGTGTGGCTATCAGTTTATTTAAAAGAATAGCCCAAAGTGGCCATTGTGTCCTGAGGATAAACATTTGGAAGATGGTGGGGAGGAACGGGGGAGAACTCTTGTTCTCCTTGGCCCAGAGTCATAGTTAAGCCCTCCGGAAGAAAAAATTCTGAAAATGACTCTCGGTTCTAAGTGACAATACCCTTCTTTATTCTGCCCGTCTGTTACATTTCTAAGAATAACTGGAACACTGTAGATATTTATTTCAAACTACTTCTTTAAAAAATATCTTATTTTGAAAGTCAGTGTTTTCATGTTACCAGTTTTAAGCCAAGGATGTTTCTTTCTAACCTTCATTTAGTTTGTGAAGTTGTTTCTTTTTGAGTGAAGACTGTCTTCTTTTAGCAATAATCCTTAACAATTCTTGCAGTCGCCTGTGGTTACAGATCTTGAAAAAAGGCTTTTTTAATATTCCATGTGATAGACATACTTAATTACTACTTCCTGAATTTAAGCTAACTGAAAAACCAGGATAGGTAAAATGAAAATGTGATAAGTGTAGTCAACTATTTCTCTCTCTTTTTTTTTTTTTTGGCAGTTTTTGTCCGGGGCTGGGTTTGAACCCACAACCTGGCATATGGGGTCGGCACCCTACTCCTTTGAGCCACAGGTGCTGCCCAGCTATTTCTTGAGTACACACATACTTAGCACACTGAAATCTTAAGGTGGGCAAGATTTCACTAGCAAAACCAAAATATGTTATGCATCTTTCTGCATTATAGGAAAAAGACCAGTTAAGTAATAATATGACTTTAAAATGAAGTAGTATGTTTTACTCAGAAGAGTTTTAATTGCTTTAAATAGAGAAGGTGAGAAAAGTTCGATGTGATAACAATGGTAGCGTAACAGGTGGATATGAGGGCTGTTCAAAGAAGTAAAAATATGGCCTTCATATAATTGAAAACAGACCATCAGGGAAGTGACCAGGCAGTCCTTCAGTGGGTGAAAGAGTAAACTGTGGTACATCTGTACCATTTAATATTCAGCAGTAAAAAGAAATGAGATATCAAGCCACAAAAAGATATGAGAGATGATTAAGTAAATATTGCTAAGTGGAAGAAGCCAGTCTGAAATGGCTGCATACATATTATTCTATCAATGTGACATTCTGGAAAAGGCAAAAATATAGAGGTAATAAAAGGTCAGTGGTTGCCAGGGGTTTGAGAGAAGGAGGGAGAAATGAATTGGTGGAACACAGCAGGTGTTTTAGGGTGATAAAAGTATTCTGTGTGGTAAGGTAATGGTGGAGCCATGTTGTGTACACATTTGCTAAAATACACAGAATGTACAACACAAAAGTTAGCTAAAATGTAAACTGTGGGTCATTAATTGAGACAAACATACCACCCTGATGCCAGAGGTTAATCATAGGGGAAACAGGGAGTGGGTTTGGGGTGTGAGAACTGTCTACTTTTCCACTCAGTGTTTCTGAAAACGTATAACTGCTCTTTTTAAAAACATTTTTTAATCTAAAAAGCATAATTATAAAGTATAGTCAAACTAGTAAAATATTTTCTTTTTTTTTTTTTTCTAGGACAAGTGCAGTAGTGAGAAGGGGGGAAAGAGTAGAAGAAGGAGTTTAATCTGTAACTGACTGTGAACAATGAAGTGAGATAACTCACTACCTTTGGACCAGCCAAAATATTTTCTTAACTAAAAATCAAAGACAGTACAAACCTCAGACTGTCAGTTACAGGAAGTACTTAGCAATAGGATATCCTGCCAGAAGTGTGTGGTAAATGGCACTGGATCACTGTATATATCTGGAAACTTTCTTGTGTCTTTTCTTTGTCCTCTTCTGTGAAGAATATACATAGTAGTGTTTATGCTAAATCCTACTCTTAAACTATCGTTTCTCCTTTCTCTTCAGTGATAGCTAGAGCATCAGCCTTGGAGGTCTACACACCAAAAGAAATCTTCGTGGCAAATGGGACACAAGGGAAGCTGACATGCAAGTTCAAGTCTACTAGTACTCCTGGCGGGTTGACCTCGGTCTCCTGGAGCTTCCAGCCAGAAGGAGCTGACACTACTGTGTCGGTAGGAATGCTTGGGTGCTCGTGGCTGGTCTTCGTGTGCTTCTTTACTGCTGGGGTGCAGTTCATGATCCATTCTCCTGATGGTGCAAAATGAGTGTATCTGTCCTCTCTTAGTGCCCTCAAGGCCTTTCTCTAGCTTCAGCATCTCTTAAGGTGCTGATTTCCTTGCCTTTGCACATCATTCTCCCCTAGGTATCCCCTCAGTTGCTCATCACCTTCAAATCCTATTCTGAAATTGATCTTTTCCACACACCAGTCCTTAATTGACCAGGCCAAGACTAATCAGGATTTATCCTGGATCTTGTCAGCTTTTATTTGCCCTCTTTTTATTTCTTTCTTTTACCTGTTACTGTATGATTCATATATGTGTGTATGTGCTTCCTTCTGATTTAATTATGAATGTTTTGATTTCATTTATAGGCCTTCTGATTTGACAATATTTATTGAGAGTTTAACATGCAGTGGGTAGGTAGAGCCTTCAAAAGTATCTAAATAACAGTCTTTACTGTCACCCAGAGAGTGATCAGGAGTTAAGACTAGTATACATGTGACTTCAGGGTAAGATGAGGGGCACAGCAGTAATAGAACATCAAACGTTAGTTACTAGCTAAGGACTGGTTATGCAATGGGTGCTTGTTAAACATAGACTGACTATTTTGATTCTTTTTTTTTTTTTTTTTTTTTTGAGACAGTGTCTCACTAGGTCTCCCTTGGTACAGTGCTATGGTGTCACAGCTCACAGCAACCTCAAACTCTTGAACTTAAGTGATTTTCTTGCCTTAGCCTCCCAAGTAGCTGGGACTATAGGCACCTGCTTTGCCCAGCTATTTTTTGTTATTGTTATTGTTGTTGCAGTTGTCATTATTGTTTAGCAGGCCTGGGCCAGGTTCAAACCTGCCTGCCTGGGTGTATGTGGCTGGTGCCCTAACCACTGAGCAACAGGCACCAAGCCAAACTATACTGATTCTTGTTCACAAAATGGAGATAATACACTCTCCCACACGGGAGTGTTAGGAGAATAAAGTGAGATTATGTAAGGTAAGTGCACAGGCTGGTGTCTGGCTGTTGAGTACTGATACACACTGTTTCTTAGGTCGCTCAGCCTGTTGAATGTCCTTTCAATAGAGGCACATACATAGCAATATCATGCATTTCAGATTGTCCGTACTCGGCAGGGACAGGGTCTTCCATCTACTTTTAAAGTAAGAATCCCTGGCTCCTCTCTCAAATGATGACCAGTTACATTTGTCACTCACCACCCAGATGCTAGGCCCATCATATGCCCGCATCATTGAATCTTCCCACCTCTGTGAGGAAGGAACACTTTCCTCCCCTTCTAGGCGAGGAGGGAGGAGGATGGGAATACCGGCTCGAGAGTTGACATTCATCATGGCCACACCATACAGGTCAGAATTGCTCAAACTTCGTTGCATTGAACTCCAACTACTATATTTTTCCCCTTATATATTTTATTTCTCTATCTGATAGGAAAGTCTGTTTATAATACTTAATGCATATAGGCTTTAGGGATTGCCTAAGGCAGTGCTCAATTATTTTTAAAATTTATATTTAGAAGGAGCCTTTTTCTTAATCTCTGCCCCTTCCCATTAAATACTATAGATATACCGTATATCCGTGCTTTATATATACATGAGTAAGAACTTCTCAAACCTTCCCACCCTGTAGCCAATGCTTACTATCTGTAGTACTGCCCTTATTGAGAATGCCTGGCCTGGAGATTTTTGTAAGATCCACCCTGAGAGCAGGAATCCATACAAATATCATGGGGAAACAGATGCAGAGACATTCCCTTGCTTCATGTAAATATGGTATCATCATAGAACATACACTAATGTTCCTACAGAGGCAAAACATGTTAAGTTTACTCAAGAGAGTTCAAAGAACTATCTAAACTTGTGAGGATTTCCCACTGAAGTCTTCTGCAGGAGTGGACGTGAGGGCCATTATTTAGTTCACAGAAAATAAAGCAGTATTCACGAAGACACGTAGAGGTAATAACGTTCTTTTTAAAGAGTGCTTCCATTTCTACTCCTAACCTTCTTGTCATGTGGGTTAAGGAAGGTTTACAGAACTCACTTAAGAACATGCCGTATTTCCGATTAATGTGTTTGGCTCATCAGTTGATACTTACACATTCACCTACTTATAGTTAATTCCATAACGCTCAATTATTGGTTTAGGAGCCAAAATGTCAGAACACATTTAATAGAAGATGACAGGTTGCTTTTTGTTTTTATAGGTATTACAGGAAAATTATATTAAAACCTAGCATACCATACATGGCTTTTCTGATCCATGGACTCAGGATCCTCTGGTTTTTTTGTGTTTTTTTGTTTTTTTGAGACGGAGTCTCAAGCTGTCACTGTGGGTAGAGTGCCGTGTCATCACAGCAAGCAACCTCTGACTCATGTGTTTCAGCGATTCTCTTGCCTGAACCTCCCAGGTAGCTGGGACTACTGGTGCCCACCACAAGGCCCAGGTATTTTTTTATTTTTTGTGGTTGTCATTGTTGTTTAGTAGGCTCAGTCCAGGTTCAAACCCGACAGCTCCGATGTATGTGGCTGGCACCCTAACCACTGAGCTACAGGCATCACCCCTCTGCCCACTTTTTTGTGGGAAGTTCTTGTCCTTTTCTCCACCATCCCCCACCCCTTAAGAAGCTTTGCTGGCTCCTCTGTCTTCGTTGCTGGCATCTGGCTTTTTGTCAGCCTTGTGCCTCTCTGGTCTCTGTTAAACAGTGTTAGCTGTGTGTCTGGACTGGCAGAGCAGCCCCTGGTTGGTCTTCTACTTCTGTTTTTCCATCTTGCAGTTTAATCCTCATGCACTCGCAGTGCATAGCCTTAAAAGTTCTTTTGCCTTGCCTCTGCTCTTGACAGAAACCCCCTAGTTTCCTACTGGCTGGCGGCGCTTGTTTAGAATTTAAAGCTCATTACAATTCAGCCCAACCTACCCCTTCAGCCTCACTTCTGCTGTTTTATGCAGTTCCTTCCAGGCTAGTAAAAATGCTTTATGCCTTGTTTTCCTGCTTCTGAACCCTCCCATTTGAGGTGGACCTCATCTTTACCTTCTGAACGCTCCTCCCCATCCCCACTTCTCTTTCTAACTCTTTAGCTCTTCAGATTCGCTTCTCACGTATGTGGGCCACTCCTATGTTACGGATCATTTCATATGACAGGTTCTCTCTTTATCTGAATACAGTATTTTAACAGCAGACACCTGTCGTACAGCTTTGGTATAACTCATAGCTTTAGCACGGCAGCTTACACTTAAAAAAATATTGGTTCACAATGAGATCTAGTCTTATCTGTGACTTTTTTTACTACTTCATTTGTCGTTTCACTGGTTTGGCCAAGGTATTATTCCTGAATTCAGTGCAGCAAACTTACGTAGTCCCTGCTACGTGTAGAGGGCTGAGTAATGCAGAGATGAATACATGTACACCTTCTCCCCGGCCGTCACAGGGCCTCAGTGTGAGGAGGGGACTGACTGAGGGAGCAGCAGAAGGCTCAGAAATGCAAGGCAGGGAATATCTGGAGATGATGCGGTCAGGGAAGACAGGAACCAGATCATGGAAGGGTTTTTCTGTTAAGCTCAGGATTTCGGGCTTATTCGCATGTGATAACGAGAGAGTGAAAGACTTTGAGAGATAGGCATGAGAGGTGATTATTAATGGCGATAGCATAGGCTTTAAAATCAAAGCTCAAAGCTGAGTTTAAATTCCATCTCTAAAACCTGTGACCTTGAGCATGTCACCAAGCTTTTCTGAGTTTTACTTTCCTCACTGTGAAATATCAGGCAGGGTGGTTATGAGCATTGGAGAGATGTTAGGAGATAGTTTTCTTTGGGTCTTTTCCCTCTGCATATCTTGCAAACAGAGGCACTGGCTTCGTTTGTTCTCAACTTTCTTTGTATAGTGATTGGTCTTGGAGGACAGAGATAATGTTTCCCTCTGGAGTGGAGATTTGTTTACTGTCCAGTATAGTAAACATAGTATCTCCCTACAGGGCAAAGTCAGACACACCGTCTGCCCATTATAAGAGATTTGAGTTCCCTAAGCTTGGTGTTCAGCCGTGATGTAGGGCCTCGCTTGTACAGCTTCTGCATGAGCCCCTCCACACCATCCTTGTGGGACATGCTTCTTGCTGCAGCATAAGCCACAGGTAGGTTCTTTGCCTGAGTCTTCATGGAAAGCAGTCTGTGTCTTCTACCAGCATCTACGACCCTGTGCCAAACTAACTTTGCTAGCTTGTAAACAGGCTGCAATCCCAGACCCTTCATTTTTTTTTTTTTTTGAGACAGAGCCTCAAGCTGTCACCCTGGATAGAGTGCTGTGGCTTCACAGCTCACAGCAACCTCCAATTCCTGGGCTCAAGCGAGTCTCTTGCCTCTGCCTCCCAAGTAACTGGGACTACAGGCGCCCGCAGCAACGCCTGGCCATTTTTTTTGTTGTTGCAGCTGTCATTGTTGCTTGGCGGGTCCAGGGGCTGGATTCGAACCCACCAGCTCAGGTGTACGTGCTGGCACCTTAGCCCGTTGAGCCACAGGCGCTGAGCCTATTTTGTTCTTTTTTTGAAGTAGAGCTTAGATTCTTAACTTGAGGCTAATCTTTTCTTATTCAAAGTTTAGTGCTTGGAACTGTGCTCTCTGCTTTAACTTTACCTCACAAATTTTGGTATGTTGGATTTTTGTTTTGCTTCAGTTCAATTTTTTTTTTTTTCTCTTGAGAATTTTGTTTTTTAACCCACAGATTCCATTTTTCCCCCCCTCCGGACAGAGTCTCACTATGTTGCCCCCAGTACAGTGCTGTGGCGTCACAGCTCATAGCAACCTCAAAGCAACGTCCAACTCTTGGGCTTAAGCAGTTCTCTTGCTGCAGCCTCACAAGTAGCTGGAACTACAGGTGCCCGCCACAATGCCTGGTTATTTTTTTGTTGCAGTTGTCATTGTTGTTTTAGCAGGCCAGGGTTGGGTTCCAACCCATGAGCCCCAGTGTATGTGGCCAGTACCCTATCCTCTGAGCTACAATTGCCCCCTAACCCACGGATTCTTTAAGAGTATGTTTTTACTTTTCAAGTGTTTGGAAATTTTCCTGTTAATCTGTTACTAATTCCTGGTTTGATTCCATAGTGATCACATACTCTGTAGGAATTTAATTCTTTTAAATTTGTTCATGTTTGATTTATGGCCCAGGATATGGTCTGCCATAGCAAATGTTCCATGGGCTCTTGAAAAGGATGTGTATCTTCTGTTGGTAGATAGAGTGGATTTTGTTGTTAGTGCTGTGGAATTGTAGAGTCTACTTTTTTGTCTAGTTTTCTGTTCTTTGGACAAATTATTAATCAACATCTTAAAAAAATAGATTCTGATCTAAGACAAGGATTGTGTGTTTGGCCAGAAGGGAAGTGGTGCATACAGATGCTGGCATAAGCCCTTGCTGTCTAGAGGTCATGGGGACTGTACTGGGCACTGTGGCCTGGCCTTGCTACCGTGGCGCCCTATTACATTTAGAGCTCAGCCACTTACCAGCCACTCACACTGCCGAAGACCACTGTTTCTCCATCTTTCCAAGCCCTAGACTCCAATTTATCTGTGGCAGAACCTGGAACTTCTCTAGTTTTAATAGCCACAGAATTTCAAAATCCTGGTGGTACAATGTAGGCCGAGTTTAAAGGTGCATGCCTAGTGCAATGCTGAAGTTGTATCATTCTGTACCACAGTTGCTTCTTCTGTTTGAGGAAGGTCAGCTTACTTTCAGCTTTTTTTTTTTTTTTTTTGAGACAGAGCCTCAAGCTTTCACCCTGGATAGGGTGCTGTGGCATCACAGCTCACAGCAACCTCCAATTCCTGGGCTCAAGTGAGTCTTTTGCCTCTGCCTCCCAAGTAGCTGGGACTGCAGGTGCCCGCCTCAACCCCTGGCCATTTTTTGGTTGCAGCCATTGTTGTTTGACGGCCCGGGTTGGATTCGAACCCACCAGTTCAGGTGTACGTGGCTGGCACCTTAGCCCGCTGAGCCACAGGTGCCAAGCCGAGCTTTTTTTTTTTTTTTTGAGATAGAGTCTTACCACGTCGCCCTTAGTAGTGGTGGCATCACAGCTCACAGCAACCTCAAACTCATGGGTTTTAGACATTCTCTTGCCTCAGCCTCCCAAATAGCTGGGACTATAGGTGCCTGCCACAATGCCTGGCTATTTTTTTTGTTGCAGTTGGTAATTGTTGATTTTAGCAGGCCCTGGGCCAGGCTTAAACCCACCAGCCTCGGTGCCTGTGACCGGTGCCCTAACCACTGAGGCACCGCCTCAGTTTTTTTTTTTTTTTTAAATTTTCCAATATTTTATCAAGCAATTTTTCAGACAAATAGTACAGTTAAAAGAATTATACAGTGATCAGCCATATACCAACTACACATATTTTATACCTTTTTTCTTCTTCTTCACATGTAGGGAATTTGTTCGTAGGGAAGCCACAAGTTTTCAGCCCCTTATAATGACTCCAGATTCCTGTTGGGTGTGTCATAAACTCCTTTCAGCTTTAAAATATTTATTCAGTGAGTGACACATCCAAATTACTATTGCATAAGGTTCACAAATTTCATTTGTCACCATAGTTTCCTTCATCATAATTATATACCAAAATCTACCTGTTGTGAAGAACGTGCAGAAATCCTGCATTTATGTGGGAAGAGGATTTAAAAAGTGTTGATTTCCTCACTGATTGTCAGACATTGTTTGACTTTAAAGTGAAGATTTACAAGACTTGCTCCTTGTCCTTCTGGACAAGCTTGGTTCACTTGGTACTTTGCTTCTCCTGTGCTAGGAGGACAGTGAAGCACTGTGTTCTGTGCTATGATTTGACATCACATGTGTCCTCTTGATATAGGGCAAATGGCTTCCCAAGCAGCTTGGTGGAGCTGGCAGGGGGTGGACCGGCTGCCTCCGCCTTGGCAGTGTTGGTGCACTGGCAGCAAGCACAGGAACCATTGGGCTGGTGGGTAGGCAGGGGCGCCCGCAGGAGGCTCCAGTAGCCGTAGGGACTAGACAACTGCTTGGGAGACACTCGCAGACCTTAGGTTTCCCTCCCCTTGCATTTATGGTTGAACAGGAAACACCCCCCCCAATTTCCTATATTTGGCAATGAAAGGGATTGTAGCCATTCAGACACATCCCAGACATGACCCAGACACATCCTAGACATGTCCCAAACACGCTGTCCTAGACATGCTAAATGTAACTACTGAGGGTCCCAGGTATGTCACAGAGGGTCCCAGATACACTAAATGTAACTACAGAGGGTCCCAGATAAGTCCCACAGGGTCCCAGACACACTAAATGTAACTACAGAGGGTCTCAAGATGTTTCACAGAAGGTCCCAGACACCAGACACGCTAAATGTAAATATTGAGCCCCTCTAAATGTAAGTACACAGGGCCCCATGCGACTGTATACACCCCTAGACAAAGAGCAGAGAGAGAGAGAGCGAGAGAGCTTTTCTCTCTGGACTTGGGTTTTCTCTCCCTACCGGGAGCTTTGGTGTTTTTGTATTCTTTTCTGTAAATAAATTCTGTCTTACCACTGATCTGGGGTCCTTGAATTTATTCTTCAAATCACTGAGACCAAGAACCTACTGAAGACGAAATTCCAGTATTACTCTGAGGCTGAAAATTGGACAGGGGGAGAAAGTGGGTGAACTCAGCTTCCAGCACTCATCTCTCCAATTCTGTAGCAAGATCTTCTGCCAAGGCACCACTTACAGAGCGCTCACAGTGAGCCTACTAAAAGGTAGGCCTATTGCCCGCCACGCACAGCCCTTGTCTTGGAAGCGGACACACCAAGTTTCTGTCATGTGAAACAGGAAAGCAGAATTCACAGTTCTAAAGATTTTATTTCTCTGTGGTGTACATAAAATTTATGAATTTTCCGGGGGGAGGAGCCATGATGGTGGTCTGTAGCCAGCTTTCCACAGAGGCTCCCTTCCAGAAGGAGAGTTAAAGAACAGAAATTTAGCAAGAAAGCTGATGGTTTGGATCTGAGCCAAAGGAGAAGATCGAAGAATGCACATCAACCCTGCTGGGGTGATCTGCGACCCCAAGGACACAAACAAAAGGTACTGAACACATTGCCCAGCGGATAGGAGTCCCCTCCCCCAAGAGAAGGGCTCGCAGTATACTCCACACCTCCATACAAACAAGCAAGCAGAGTTCAGATGTCCTCCCATTCTACCCCATAGGAGAGACCCTCTAAAAACTGGACCTCCTTCACCTACTAGGGTGCCATGGCACTCTCCTGCCAGGCATAAATTTGTATAAAACTGTACATAAGCTGTATATATTCTCTACCTGTGAGTTTAAACTCCTGGCACTCCCCTCCACTCTCACCCCCAGGTCTGGAGGCCTGTGCCCCACGGAGTCCAGATTCTTGGACATTTTCTTGAGGGTTGTGGACTGTTGCTGATCTATGCTGATTTTCTGGGACAGGAAAGTAAGCTGTGAGGAGGCTGAACTGGAGAGGCGATCCCCTGAGGCACAGAGTGGCAGCCGCAGGGGAGGGAACAACGGCAGTGGGGCTCCCACCCCTGGGGATGTTTTGAGGAGACACTACCAATCTCTCTGGGTGGCCAGGGGAAGCTGGGTGGCTTCTCCGGAGGCAGGCACCAGTAGAGCAGACCTGCAACTGAGGCGTAGGCCCTGGGAGTGAAGGATATGCCTGAGGCAGTACCTGCCGGGGGATTAGAATACACAGGCAGAGACAGCCGACTCCCAGGGCGGAGACTGCTTTACTCAGCTTCAGATGCACCTGGCCCTCGGGATGAAAGCTGAGACAAAGGGCTGGAACTCACAGACTGAGTCAGCCCTATTTGCAGCCCAACATCTGATCCACAGGGGAAAATAGCCGGGAAAGAAACAAATTCTGCGAACTTGTTCTATTCTATCAGCAACATCAGTCAGGGACAGGGCTGGAACTGAGTGAATCGCCCCAGCCCCTATCAAACACCCAGGTTGTCAGCCTTTCCTTCTCCTGCCAAATAGTGACAGAGAGTGGCAGAGTGTGGTGGCCTGGCTGAGGAGCCACAGACCCCCCTGTGACCCAGGCAGGCACAAACCTCTGGAGCATTTGCTTATTGGAGGGAATTGGATCACAGCCCTGTGGGGTTACCAGTGACTGGGTGTGACAGAGGGGCAAGGTGGGGAAGGAGGCATCAACCTTCCCAGACTAATTTACTTGCTGGGGGCGGGGGGGCCCTCCTGAGCTCACAGAGCACTGGAGCAAGTTATACTAGAGCTGCCAACAGACCTGTGCTATCTAGCTGCTAGAGACTTTTCAACTCTTCCATCTGAGGCCGGCGCTGGCTGGGACAAATTGATTGGAACCTCTTCAACTGGGTCAATCACCTGAAGACTTTCCAAAGTGGTTCCCTGGGTGTGTGGTGGTGGGAAGGTTTGATTTTCCTTTTCCAGTTGTTGCCTGTGGGGGGCATAGTGACTTAACTGTTAGTATTTCCCCACAGCTCAGACTTCAACCCAGAGTAACTGATTCTCTAGGGAAAGACAGAGACCAGCTGAAAATAAGACAGAGCCACTTAACCCCACCACACCAAGAAGGTCCCCAGTTTCTCAAGCAGTAGCACTGTAGGGGTCCTTGGCAAAACTCTAGGGGAAAAGGTACAGACATCAGTCCTAGCTTTTAGGCAAAGGACTGGTCAATCACTACTCCTAGAATGCCCAACCCAACTTATCTGCTTATCCAGCCAAACAGTGCAAAATAATCATGAGGCAGAATCTGCGGAAAAGCTCTGGCAACATGGACAACCAGCGTGGATCAACCCCCCCAAAGAACAATTTGGCGGACACAAATGATGGTCCTATGCATAAACAGATGGCTGAGATGTCAGAAATCGAATTCAGAATTTGGATCACAAACAAGATCGATAAAATAAAGGAAAAGTTGGAATTAGAAATTCAGGGAGCATTTCAAAAATTGTCTCAAGAAGTCAAGGAATTCAAGGACCAAATGACCAAAGATATTGACACAATGAGACAAGAAGTTGCAGCCCTCAAAGATCTGAGAAACACAGTAGAATCCCTCAGCAACAGAATGGAGCCAAGCAGAAGGAAGGATTTCTGACATGGAAGGCAAAGCTTTCGAATGCTCCCAAACCTACAAAGAAGTAGAGAAATGGAAGGCAAAAACGAATCATTATCTCAGATAGCTCTGGGATAACTCAAAGAAAACCAATATTCATGTCATAAGGATACCTGAAAACGATGAAGTGGCATCATAAGGCACAGAGTCTCTTCTTTATGAGATTATGAAAGAGAACTTTCCAGACATGACAAGAGATTCTGAAATTCAGATAGCAGACAGTTTCAGAACCCCAGCGCAACTCAACCCGAATAAGACATTCCCCAGGCACATCATAATTAATTTCACTAAAGTTAATTTGAAGGAGAATTCTGAATGCAGCCAGATGCAAGAAATCCATTACCTACAAGGGGGAAGAATATTAGAATAACTGCAGATCTCTCTGATCAAACATTTCAAGCTAGAAGAGAATGGACATCAGCTTTTAATCTCCTAAAACAAAATAACTTTCAACCTAGAATCTTGTGTCCAGCTAAACTGAGTTTCATTTATGACGGAGAAATTAAATACTTTAATGACATCCACATGTTGAAGAAATTTGCCATAACTAAACCAGCTCTCCAGGATATTCTCAGAGCTATCCTCCATAATGACCAGCATAATCCTCCACCACATAAGTAAACTCACCCAGAAACTTTTTATCAAATTCCAGGTTCCACAGTGATGAAAGGATTAAAAATGTCCACTGGACATTCTAAAGATGTATCATTATTTTCAATTAATGTGAATGGTTTAAACTGTACTCTAAAGAGGCATAGGTTGGCTGACTGGATACAAAAACTCAGGCCAGATATCTGCTGCATACAGGAATCTCACCTTACTCTAAAAGATAAATGTAGACTCAAGGTGAAGGGATGGTCATCTGTATTTCAGGCAAATGGAAAACAGAAAAAAGCAGGTGTTGCAATTTTATTCGCAGATACATTAGGCTTTAAACCAACCAAAGTAAGGAAGGATAAAGATGGACATTTCATATTTGTTAAAGGTACTACTCAATATGATGTGATTTCAATTACTAATATTTATGCACCCAACCAGAATGCACCTCAATTTATAAGGAAAACTCTAACAGACATTGAGTAACTTGATTTCCTCAGGCTCCATAATAGTTGGAGTTTTTAATACTCCTTTAGCAGTATTGGATAGATCTTCCAGTGAGAAGCTAAATAAAGAAATTTTAGATTTAAACTTAACCATTCAACAACTTGATTTAACAGACATATACAGAACATTTCATCCTAATAAAATTGAATACACATTCTTCTCATCAACCCATGGAGCATACTCCAAAATCGATCACACCTTAGGTCACAAGTCTAACCTCAGCTAATTTAAAAGAACAGAAATTATTCTTGCATCTTCATGGACCATCATGGAATAAAAGTTGAACTCAACAATAACGAATCTGCATCCTCATACAAAAATATGGAAGCTAAATAACCTTATGCTGAATGAAAGATGGGTCATAGACGAGATTAAGAAGGAAATCACCAAATTTTTGGAACAAAACGACAATGAAGACATGAATTATCAGAACCTCTGGGATACTGCAAAGGCAGTCCTAAGAGGGAAATTAATAGCACTACAAGCCTTCCTCAAGAGAACAGAAAGAGAGGAAGTTAACAACTTAATGGGACATCTCAAACAACTAGAAAAGGAAGAACATTCTAACTCAAACCCAGCAGAAGAAAAGAAATAACCAAAATCAGAGCAGAATTAAATAAATTGAAAACAAAAGAATTACACAACAGATCAATAAATCAAAAAGTTGGTTTTTTGAAAAGGCCAGTAAAATAGATAAACCTTTGGTTAACCTAATCAGGAAAAAAGAGTAAACTCTCTAATTTCATCAATCAGAAATGGTAAAGACGAAATAACAACAGACTCCTCAGAAATAAAAAAAATCCTTAATGAATATTACAAGAAACTTTACTCTCAGAAATATGAAAATCTGAAGGAAAGTGACCAATACTTGGAAGTACACCACCTTCCTAGACTTAGCCAGACTGAAGTGGAAATGTTGAACAGGTCAATATCAAGTTCTGAAATAGCATATAAAATCTCCCTAAAAAAAAGCCCAGGACCAGATGGTTTCACATCAGAATTCTACCAAACCTTTAAAGATGAACTAGTACCTATATTACTCAACCTTTTCCAACATACAGAAAAAGGTGGAATACTACCCAACACATTGTATGAAGCGACTATCACCTTGATCCCTAAACCAGGAAAAGACCCAACAAGAAAAGGAAACTATATACCAATATTACTAATGAATATTGATGCAAAAATATTTAGTAAGATCCTAACAAACAGAATCCAGCAACACATCAAAAAAATTATACACGACGACCAAGTGGGCTTTATCCCAGGATCTCAAGGCTGGTTCAATATATGTAAATCTATAAATGTAATTCATCACATAAACGCATTAAAAAATAAAGACCATATGATTCTCTCAATGCAGAAAAAGCTTTTGATAATATCCAGTATCCCTTCATGATCAGAACACTTATGAAAATTCAAATAGAAGGGACATTTCTTAAATTAATAGAGGCCATCTACAGCACACCCACAGCCAATATTGTATTGAATGGAGTTAAATTGAAACCATTCCCACTTAGATCAGGAAACAGGCAATGTTCCCACAGTCTCCATTGCCCTTCACCATTGTAATGGAAGTTTTAGCCATTGCAGTCAGGGAAGAAAAGGCAATCAAGGGTATCCACATAGGGTCAGAAGAGATCAAACTTTCACTCTTCGCAGATGATATGATTGTATATCTGGGAAACTCCAGGGATTCTACTACAAAACTTTTAGAAGTGATCAAGGAGTAGAACATTTTCTCAGGCTACAAAATCAACACCCATAAATCTGTAGCCTGAAAAAACAGTCAACGACTCTATCCCTTTCACTGTAGTACCAAAGAAGATGAAATATTTGGGAGTTTACCTAACAAAGGACATGATAGGTCTTTATAAAGAGAACTATGAAACTTAACGAAATAGCTGAACATGTCAGCAAATGGAAAAACATACCATGCTCATGGCTGGGAAGAATCAACATTGTAATGTCCATACTACCCAAAGCAATATACAATTTTAATGCAATTCCTATTAAAGCTCCATTGTCATATTTTAAAGACCTCGAAATAATAATACTTTGTTTTATAAGGAATCAGAAAAACCTTGAATAGCCAAGAAATTACTTAGAAATAAAAACAGAACAGGGGGAATCAAGCTACCAGACCTGAGACTGTACTATGCATTGATAGTGATCAAAACAGCATGGTATTGGCACAAAAACAGAGAGATAGATGTATGGAACAGAATAGAGAACCAAGAGATGAACCCAGTGACTTACCGCTATTTGATCTTTGACAAGCCAATTAAAAACATTCAGTGGGGAAAAGATTCCCTATTTAACAAATGGTGCTGGGTGACCTGGCTGGTGACCTGTAGAAGAATGAAACTGGACCCACATCTTTAAATATTAACTAAGATAGACGCTCACTGGATTAAGGATTTAAACTTAAGACATAAAACTATAAAAATACTAGAAGAAAGTACAGGGAAAAATCTTGAAGGAATTGACCTGGGTGAATTTTTTATGAGGAGGACTCTGCAGGCAATTGAAGCAGTATCAAAAATACGCTACTGGGACCCAATCAAACTAAAAAGCTTCTGCACTGCTAAGAACACAATAAGTATAGCAAGCAGATAGCCCTCAGAATGGGAGAAAATATTTGTAGGTTATGCCTCCTACAAAGGTTTAATAACCAGAATCCATAGAGAATTCAAATGTATTAGCAACAGAAGGACAAGTGATCCCATCTCAGGGTGGGGAAAGAACTTGAAGAGGAACTTCTCTAAAGAAGACAGGCGCATGGCCTACAGACACATGAAAAAATGCTCACCATCCTTAATCATCTGAGAAATGCAAATCAAAACTACTTTGAGATATCACCTAACTCCAGTAAGATTAGCCCACATAACAAAATCCCAAAACCAGAGATGCTGGCATGGATGTGGAGAAAAGGGAACACTTCTACATTGCTGGTGGGAATGCAGAC
>CAUYON010014753.1:0-15280 GCA_963573935.1 Arctocebus calabarensis | reverse complement strand
TGGGCTAAGGCGCCAGCCACGTACACCTGAGCTGGCGGGTTCGAATCCAGCCCAGGCCCGCCAAACAACAATGACGGCTGCAACCAAAAAATGGCCAGGCGTTGTGGCGGGCGCCTGTAGTCCCAGCTACTTGGGAGGCAGAGGCAGGAGACTCGCTTGAGCCCAGGAATTGGGGGTTGCTGTGAGCTGTGATGCAACAGCACTCTATCCAGGGTGACAGCTTGAGGCTCTGTCTCAAAAAAAAAAAAAAAAAAAGAAAAGCTGAGTCCTGTAAATTTAGGGGGGAAGGCAGGAAGTAGTATCTTAGGTGGTAGCAAGGGGACAGACAGATCCTGACACAGAAAAGACAGAACTAGTCAGAAGGATTAAGTAGAGGGGCCCAGGCACACCTGTCCCAAATTCAGACAATAGAACAAAGAAGGAATAACTATATCACTCACTAGAGGGACAATCCCAGCAGAAGACCACAACTACAGGGCAAGGGGTCCATGCCCCTGCACTACAGGACAGGAAATGTACAGGCAGGAAGAGGGATAAGTATATCCTTGGTTTTTCAGAGTCAAGATCTTGGCCCCAGGGAAAACCAGGCTAGGTCAGCCAACTGATGTGGGACAGAACACTGAGTCCCCATGGGAACCCCAGACCCCTAGCAGACCTTGTCCCTGAAAGGAAACAGAGATAAGGATGTGTTTGCACTTCCCCAAAGGGTCTTGCAAACCTGCTGCCCCAGCCACTACAGGTAGGGTCCCTGTTTCTCAGATAAGAACACAGAGTTGATGAGTGTTCTACCTCCCAAGGAGGCAAGGTCAAGGTGAAAATATGAGCGATGACACCACACCATCAGTAGCAAACACAGCTTTTGTGCACCAGGCCCTCACTGCTGTGAATAATGTTGATTCTCTTAAAAAATGGCAACCAGGCTCGGCTCCTGTAGCTCAGCAGCTAGGGTGCTGGCCACATACACCGGGGCTGGTGGGTTCAAACCCGGCCAGGGCCTGCCAAACCACAATGACAACTACAATAAAAAAAAAAAAAAAGCCAGGCACTGTGGCAGGCACCTGTAGTCCCAGCTACTTGGGAGGCTGAGGCTAAAGAATTGCTTAAGCCCAAGAGTTTGAGGTTGCTGTGAATGAAAAGAAAATGACAACCAGGTTCCTAACATCTGAATTACTCCTTCAGGGCAGCTCTGGAGGGTGCAAAGAACATAAGCTTTGGAAGCAAACAGCCCTGGACTGTAGCCCCAGCTCTGACACCCTGTAGGACCACGACCCTAGGCCCGCTGAACCTCCCAGGTCCTCCTAAAATCTCAATGGTTTCAGGAGAATTAATCATGTGTGTATGATACCCAGCACCTCACTGGGCACATGGGTGGGACCTCAGCAAACGGGAGTTTTTATCACTGCCAAAAGTCAATCTCAGGAAGCCAGCTACCACGAGTTCTTGTGATAGTAGATACAGCCCCTGTGGCCTCATTCTACTCAAGACATTTCATCAAGCAAGCCAGAAACCAGGTAAATGGGAATTAACTTAATGCTCTGTTTGGCAGTCCTTTCCTAGGTCCATCACCCATTCACCCATTCTTACTCCCCGGAAGCTGCCAGCCAAGTAAACTCGAATATTGATCGCCACAATCATCTCAATGGAAGTCTAAGGGCCACACGCTTTCCTTGTGTTTCAATTAGAAGAGTGGGCCTACCATTCTAATTCCACCTCATTCTGCCAACTTCTCTCTGGGCAACAAATGAGCTCCTAAAAAGTTGAGTTCATCAGCAATCTATTAATGGAATCACACCTCCACATTGATTTTACATTATCATTGCAAAATGATACATATTCATTTTCCATCCTCAATTTAAAGCACAAGAAAGGAACCAGGAGTTGCTGTACCTGTGCCAAGCTCTGAGCATCAGTCAGGGTTGCCATCTTACTGACCATGCTCACCAGCAGGCTGAGTGGCACCAGCTCCACTGCACAAGAAATAGCAGGGAGAGACTGAGGGTCTTCCCCAGGCTGAAAGTAGGAAGAGCCATGGGTCAAACGTTAAGTCTGTCCAACTCCTTCCCAGGGGTCCCAATGAACCCAATAAGTCTAAGACTTTTGCCTCCAGTTCACTCCCCCAGCATTTCACTATACATACTTTGGTTGGAAAGGCAGCCGACCATTCTAATTCAACGCAGCCCAGGCCAGCTTTGCTTCCTGCAGTGGGGCTGGGTACTATGGCTTCTCCAGGCCTCTCAGGGCAGGGAACCTCAACAGGGGTGGGATAGAAGGGAGACCTATTTCTCTCTACACATCCTTTCATCTCTTTTAAATTTGTACCAAATTCATGTATTCCTTCAAAATGTTTTTGCTTTTTGTTTGTTTGTTTGTTTTTGAGACAGAGCCTTAAGCTGTCACCCTGGATAGAGTGCCATAGCATCAGAGCTCACAGCAACCTCCTATTCCTGGGCTCAAGCGAGTCTCTTGCCTCCACCTCCCAAGTAGCTGGGACTACAGGCACCCACCACAACGCCCAGCCATTTTTTGGTTGCAGCCATCATTGTTGTTTGGTGGGTCTGGGCTGGATTCGAACCCGCCAGCTCAGGTGTACATGGCTGGCGCCTTAGCCCGTTGAGCCACAGGCACCGATCCAAAAATAAGTTTTAAAAGAAATAAAAATGGCCTTCTTCCTTCTGGGTAGGCTTGATAAAAAGGATCAGATATCATCTATAAGAGAAATTTTAATTCGCTCCAACAACCATTTATTGGACACTTCTGAGGTAGGCAAGACAGAGCCATAGATGTAATGAAACTCAGCTGTCAACTCCTCAGAGAGGGATGGGCCTTTCAAGACCAGAGGGTGCCCTCCCAGCAGGTCTCCCGACAACTGGCTGGCTGTGTGGATCTCATCCCCATGGCATTTTATTTCATGCCTGTGGCTCTGCTCCATAGTGGTCATAGGTATTAGTAACTTCTTCTCTGCTTGCTTAATGACTTCCTCTGGAGCTCACACAGAGGAAAGACCGATTCAGAATCATGAATGCTCATTTCAACTACTCGCAGGAAGAGTTTGGGGGACACCTATAATCCTCTCATTAACTCATTTAGCTGCGGTTAGTTCGGAGATCACAAAACTACTCATCTTAAAAGGGCCTCGGAGATCATAGGAGAACGTCAGTGTTTTCCAGAATGAGAAACTAATCCCAGAGATTACCTGACTTACCCAAAGTCTCAGCTGGTAAACTGTAGAACCATGCGTGGGCCCCTGGCTACTGACTCATCACTCCCTCCGTCCTCCGTGTCCCACCTGTCTTGTCCCTATCCACAACAATAACTCACAAGAAATGAGTCACTCTCTTGCCCAGATCATGCCTATAAAGTCAGGGGGTTGTTTTTTTAGGAGAAAGTAATAACAAAAGAGAGGGGGGAAATTGTCATAAATAAGGGTTGTCCTTCCCTGTGATGGATGGAAAGCTTTTGGGCGGAAGTCGAAATAGTGCATGATTATACTGAGGTAATAATGGCTGTCACATGTCAGAAGAGCAGATGTCACTACCTTTGGACAGAGGGCACTTGGAAAGAAGTTACAAATAGAAAGCTTTCCCTTTACCTTCTGAGGAGTAGAATAATAATTCACCTGAATTGTCAAGATCTGTTCCAGGAGCATTTGTGCAATAAAGAGAGGTTCAGAAAACCTCCCATGCCATTACGGGCATTCATGGGAGTAGCAATAATAATCGGGTTTTAAAAGCTTCGCCCGATTGAGCGAAAGTACTTTTCAGCACTCATTGCTCCTTCATCAGCACCTCCAAATGCCAGCTGCATCCCAGGAGGTGCACCAGGAAAAATGAGTCTGAGCCCCCCTCCAAGAGTCCATGCTAAGAATGACATCCAAGCCCTCGAATTCCACAGAGAAAATGACAAGAGCCTGCATACAGAAAACAGGCAGAACTAAGAACAGCACAAAATCTCTCAGAAGAGAGGCCAGGTGCCCAGACTGGCTCCCGGGTGGGAGTTCAGGTGATCACTCATCACCACCCCACCTTAGACTCTCTAGTACTTTTCCATTCCTCTTTAAGAACATGTTTTTCCTTTAAAATCAGAAACAAAGTAAAAAACAAGCCCCCCAAAAAAAAAATTTAAACAAACAAATCCAAGTAAAAGGACCACAAGAACCTGCTGGTACAAATTTAAGGAGAGGAAGAAGTGATTGATGCAGGGTCCCACGGGGCAGGGGTCTCAAAGGAAAGCTGACCTGCGGCAGCCTGAAGAACAAGGACTTGCCTATAGGGACATAAGCAAGGTGCATAGGAAGCCTCAGAGGAGAAAGGGGCTGGACCCCACGACATTTAAGACCTCAATGGGCACAACTAGTCTGAGACAACTGAATCAAGCAGAGAAAAATGTGATAAACAAGGAAATACTTAATTAGTCCATGCCAAAGGCATCAATAGGGACAGACAGAGGCCTCGGTGGAACCAGGGACCAGACTGTGCTGGCTCGGTGGAGCAGAGGCTGCAGCCTGGGGAGAGGGGGGCCTCTCCCTCCTTAGGAACCATGAGCAGCCGCCGACGCACCCTGGAGGCCCAGAGGAAATATTATTGCGAGACAAAAACTGAATTATGAAATCCACAAGCAATAATTAGTTTAAATTACTACTTCTACTTGAATAATTAAACACGCTTATTTTCACTCACTGATGTTTTATTCATTACCATACATCTTTCCTGAAAGTTGTTTTTAACGTGAACATTCTTTTATTTGCAAAGATCCCTCAGAGATTTACTATGCTAATTTCAAACCTTTCTTCTAAAATAAAAACAATAACAAAAACACTCCCAGATTATCATCCATTAGTGACTGCTGTGTGGGCTCCATTATCAACTTAAGTCATAGCAACTGGCTAGAAATACTGTGGGTAGTTGTAAAGTTATTCACACACCAAAGATTCCTCCCTTTAAAATTCACTACTGAAAGGGTGATATTTAAATAAGCTAGAAATGATTATGAAAATAAAAAGACCCAAGTGCAGAAAGACCATTTAGGCATAGAAAGTGCCTTTTGCTTTTTATCGCACCCTGTATTAATGAAAATGTTTTTGCATTTCTACAAATAATGTTTGAATTTTATAAGTCTTATTTTTACAGACTGGAGCCAAGATATCCAGAAGCACAGTAATAAGGGTTTAAGGTTTTTATTAAACAAAGTTACTTTTGGGAATAAGAACTAACTTAAATATAATCCATGAACTAACTCTTCCCTGCTGGGCTATTAGCTGGTGCTGGCTAAATGGCAAAACTCCAAATCCTAGCTAATGCCAACAAGCTGGGCCTATGTCAAACCCAGAAAGGAGAAAGGCTGCCACCACTATAAACCAACTCCATGAAGGACCAGGAGTCAACAACCCTCTGAGGAGACCACAAAGCCTAGTTAATGTGCAGGCATGCGGGTTGTTCTGCAGGAATGATAACAGCTGGACTGACTGGGATTACTATGACAAATACCAAGGAATGTTACTGCAGTAAAGGGCACAGACACACAGGCACAAGAGTGTGTGTGCACACACACACACATGCATACATACATCCCAACTCTGTTACTCAAGGATCAACTCCTCCAGAGAAGGAACTGTGCTTTTCACACTCCTGGTACCCAGCAACACCTAACCCCATGTCTTGGAAACGGCCAGTCCTCATGGAATATTTGCTGAATGAAACTAAATATCTGAAAATTATCTATGGCCTCAATATCTTTTAAAAGCAATTGTTCTTTCATCCCAGTAATTCAACAAATGAGTATAACTCTCCCCTGATGTGTAACTCAAGTTAATCCTGGATCCTGTAGCACCCCCTCCTCTGATCTACTGTTTTCCCTCAGTTAACAGAAGTTCAGGTGAGACTTTTCACACAGTTGGTACCAGTCTTCTGGAGCAATAGGGAAGTTAAGTGAATTACTCAAATTTTGAAGTTTCAGTTTTGAAATAAAAAACGACCATCGACTAAACAGAATTATAAGCTGTGGCACTGATTGATTTGGCCTTTCAAAAAAGAAAGGACTCCAGAGGCCACAGGCTAGCTGATTCTAGAAGTCAACATTATCTGCGTCATCTTTGTTAGAAGCATCCGGAAAGAAGAGCAGAGCTTCTGCTGGGCTTCTGTTTCCGTGGCAACAGTTTCACTGGCCTGTTGCAGAGAACGAGAATGGAAGGGAATTGAAAATGAAGGGGGAGGCGATAGGAAGTGAGGGGGAGAGGGGAAGGGAGGGGAGGGAAGGGCAAAGGGAGCAGAGACAGGAAGGTAGAAGGCCAGAGGAAGCAGAGTGAAAAAAGTAAAGAAAAAGACCTGAGGATCACTCAAGCCCAGGATTTTAAGGTTGCAGTGAACTATGATGACGCCATGGCACTCTAGCCTGGGTGACAGAGCAAGACCCTGTCTCAAAAAAAAAGAAAAAGACCTAAGCGAAATGATGGGGTTAGGACAAGGAAGGAGAGAAAACATCCCAAAGCAGGGGCTTTTGTTGGGAAAATCACCTGCCTATGTGCCTCTATCTGTATGCAAAGAAGGCTCTAGTTTCACTCATTAAATGCATCACTTTTCAACTCTCAGTTACTGCCTCAAGACACACTCAATTATCCGATAAACCACAGGAAGGCTGTGTAAAAACATCAATGTGGTGAGCATTCTAAATCCAAATTCTTACTCATGTGAACATTAGCCCGAAAGGCTGGTATGGTTAAATCCAGAAGGAAAATTAAAAAAAAAAAAAAAAAAAGAAAAGGACTGAGAAACTTGTTATCACTAAACAGCTACCATTAAGGACAGGGCACTATTGGCACGTCCGAAGTGAGCTCTCTTTAAGCCTCATTAAAGTGCAAACCTTTTGCTTGTCTAGTTCGTGATTTAACAAGGAAATAGGTCTTGAAAACCGAAAGATGTCCAGTCTGAGCTTGCCTGTAGCATCAAGGCTCTGGTCCCCTGATGCGGGACATCAGCCAAACTGCACGTGAGGGTTGGCTGGGAATAAAGAACTCAAAGTTTAAGTGGACAAGCTCCAGTCCATTCCTTACCACCCTCCATACTCTCCCTTCAACTAAACAAAATTATTTGTTAAATAACAAGAGGTCTTTAAATGCAACATGGTATCCAGGATTGGCTCCTGAAACAGAAAAAGGCCATTAATGGAAAAATTGGTGAAATCCAAATAAAGTTCATACTTTAGTTAACATCAGAGTTGCACTGATGTTAATTTCTCAGTTTGATAAGTGCACCAGGGTTATCTAAGATGCTAACATTAGTTGAGTGAAACGTAAATAGGGAATTCTGCATTACTTTTATAACTCTTCTAAGAATCTAAAATAATTTTTTTAATGTTACAAAAAAATAACAAGGGGTGTTTAAAAGTAAGACTCCTGTTTTTCTAACAATGATTTATCTTTTTTATATAAAACCAATGCCCTTGATGGGGCTTAACTATCATAAAGTTTTATTGGAATGCTGGCTGAAACTTTACAGTAAAAGCTGTACTCCTGCAGAAAAAGTAAATCATTAAACTTCCAAGTGTGTCAGCAGTGTCCCCTCTAAAGCTACAACATAAGGAGTAACATGTCTCAAGGAACAAGGGCTCTGTCCAACGGAAACAGAATGCACTTTGTAGAACAAGTGTTAACCTCTTCACACTCCCCCTGCCTCACAAGTCCTTTTGAGGCTGGTCTCACGCCCCCAGCTATCTGTGTCCAACCCCCTAGTGTCATCCAGCTGCCCTGCAGTTTGCTGATAGCAGCATGCTCTTCCATACCTCCATGCCTTTGCACAGTCTATTCCCTCTACCTGGAATGCTCTTCCCTCACTTTGCTTCCCATCCTCTAGGACCCCTCTGCAACTCTCACTGACTCTGCCTCTCCCTCAGCTACTCTTTATGTCCCAGAGTATCCTATCCTCCACATTTCAGAGCAGTCACGATGCTGCACTGTAATGATAGGTCTATCTGCGTCTTTTCCACAAAGAGCCAGGAGCCTTATAAGGAAGCCTATGACACAAGAGTCATCTCTGTATCCCACTCCCATCCCGAGCACCCAAGTTTCACAACAGACATTGAATGAATGAAATACTATGAGTCAAGAATGCAAGCAACTCTTTTAAAAGAGAAAATACCAATAACCACCTTCCATCTTCTCTTAAAAGGTCAAAAAGAGTCTATTTGTAAGAAGTGAAGGAAGCAAGCCCTTTTAAAAGAAACAGATTTTGTTACAGAATGACAGGTCCATTTCCACCAACAATATAAGCACTGTACAAGTATCCTCTCCCAACCAGGAAGCTGAAAAGCTTTTCAAAGGTTTTGGTTTCCTTGACAACAGCATTGCTGGAGACAAGCGGAGAAATAATTAAAAAGTATGTTCCCTTCGCTCTGAACTCCTTAAGTGTTTTTAAGCAATAACAAACAGGCCACACTCAACAATGTCAGTGTGGACAGAGCTGAGGGCATTTCTGGAGACCCCATCCTGTCACCTCTCCAGCAGCCCCTCCCTCACAACTTGGGAGCCTGACTAAAGGACTTGATCATTTGCCCAGTACAACATTCACCATGAGAATCACAGCCTATACAGGTCAGGTGAACAACAAAAACACTTCCCAAGGGCCAGATCTCTGGCCAAACACACTACATTTATCCTCATAACAGTTCTGCAAGCTACGTATTATCACAGCCACTTGACAGAATGGAAACTGAGGCACAGAAAAGAGAATAACAGCCTGCAGTCTGGCCCACCCTAGAGGGAGCCTGTGACCTCTCCTTGCCTGATTCCTACAGGTATTTCCCCCTCACCTCTCCTCTAACCTTCATCTCGTGGAATAGCCAAGACATAGCCCCAGAAGAAATAAACGGCCTTTCCTTTGAGCACCACTGTCCTGCTAGCCGACATCTTTTGTGAGGTCATTCTCACTGGCTTCTCTGGGGCATCAAGAACTGGGCAACCCTGTGCTACCCGCCCTGGACACAGCATAAGATACAAGGCACTGGCCTGGTGACAGCGGTCAACTCTACACTTGATTTATGTGTTTCCTTCTCCAACCGGGGCGGCTTTTAATGGTCTGTTTTGTTTTTAACAGCTTTAGTGTGTTTATATCTTTTTGTAAGCTTCCTCAAATATTTCCTGGATTTACAATTTATAAATAAATAATAAACAAACACACAAGCTGTAAGGATCAGCTCAAGACCGTTACCTGGGACTATAAATGCAAGCATCTTAACAGATACGGAACAATCAGCACTTTGATTTAGCTCCCAGTACCCAGTTTCGAAAGCCCTTTCACAAACCTGGCTACATTGAACAAATCATCCTCCCTCAGGGATGCTCACTGCATACACTGGAGGTGAAGGATGGAGTCAGGAAATATGGGTAAGACCACCTCAAGATTCTCCATTTCCCCCCGAGTTTAAGGGGGCCCATAAACTGAGTAGGTGTTATTCATTCATTCACAAATATCTTTTTAACACCTACTATGTGCCCAGCTTTCTGCTCAAAAAGATGTAGTGATACAAGGGAAAAAACAAATTCCCTGCCATCATGAAACTTATAGTACGAGCTCTTGCTGTTTTACAAATAAGTTTACGAAGGCAAAAAAAGAGTAGGGGCCCTACCACGATCATATGACTGCCCTTTGGTGCTCCCAAGCAGGGCAATAACTAGAACAATCCCAGAATGCAGAGGTCCAGAAAGTCATGAGTTCAGATGCCAACTTTGTGCTTAGCAATTACATGTTCTTCAATACCCTTCTGTGGTCCTCAATCTTCCAGACTGTAAAATGAGCATAAGAATGCTGCTGCTTCCATTGTAGAGTGCTCACCATGTACCTAGTACTCACTGTCCTAAGAGATTTTTCCATGGGTTCTCTTGTTTAATCCTTGAAAAACTGAGGTAGATGCTCTTATTACCCCTGATTTACTGATGGGGAAACTAAGATCCAAAGAGTTAAATAACTTATTTTAAGCCACATAGAAAGCACTGGGGCTGGGGTTGAACCCCAGTGGGACTCCCAGCTCAGCTAACTACCCCGTGGCCCCCTGTGCTGTGGGTTCATGAGATGTAAAACCTCAATGTGGTGCCCAACCCAGGACAAAAACAGCATGAGGCATGCTGCTGACCGTCCAGGCCTAAAGCCAACGACTGGCCCAAGCACTGCACCTGATGCTCCTGATAGTCCCCTCACCAGTTGGCACAGCTCAGGGCTGCCCTCCCCACACCCCTGACTGCTCATCTCCTCACTTTCCGAGACTCAGCTCGACCTCCACTTCCCAGAAGCTTCTCCTCTCCTCTGCCTCCAGCCCTGACAGATTCACTCTACTCTCCTCTGTATTCCCAAACCCCACACAGGTGGCCCTGGAGGGCCTGCCACATTGTCTCCCTCAAGTCTGCTTTGATGTGTGTGTTAGGCTCCCTCATTAGCCTTCCTGCCAACAAGGGTGGGTCTGGTCCCCTCTGAGCCCAGGGCCTTGTACAAAGCCAGAATTTAATCAGTCCTTGGACAAACATATGGATGACCTGATGAAGAAAGAAGGGAGACAACCAGGCCTCTGACACTGCTTCCTGAGCCTGAGCCCTCTCTACTTGCTGCACAGACAACATAAAGCACGGCCTGAGGGGCCCCTGGGCCACACACCAGCAAGTCCAGCAGCCTGGCTGATGGAGACTTCCAGGAGCTCACCAGCTGAGCTGTCCCTCAATCTACCACTTCAACCACCACTAGCTGATGTCACGCTGCTGAGCTGGAAAATAGGAAGCCATACCTAGAGGAGCCTGAGTTCCCTGAGAGCCCTGCTGGAGTAGACGGGTGCACACCAGATTATTTGATCAACGAATCAAGGCAACTGGAGGCAAATTGGATTGCAAGCCTCACACGCTTAGGAATGCAGCTTAGGAGGCAATTACAGAATAAACCCTGGCTTGGAGTTCCTGATAATACCTTCCATTTGTAAGAGCTTTATAGTTTACAAAGTGGTTTCACACATCTAACCTCATCTGATCCTCACAGCCCTGTGAGGTAATTATTTCACAGACAAGCATGCTGAAGCACAGAGGAATTAGGGAAGGGCTGTGCCTGGCTCTTCTTTGAATACACACAGCAGGAGGAATACTGTGCTGGGCTCAAGCAATGGCCCCAGGCTCCCCACTTCAGGGCCAAGCTCAGAGCTCTCTCCAGAGCAGCTCACAGCTACCATTCTGGCCCTGACCAGGGGCACACACCATGCCAGAAGCAGCCTCAAAGCCGCTGCCTAGAACCCCAGCCAATGCCTACATCTACTTACCAGCCTATTGGCAACTCAGATGCTAGCCTGCACTACACCCCTCCATGCAGCAGGCAACAGTCTCATAAACCCCTCTAGTAAAGGGCCTTCTCTCTCTTTTCAAGTAGCCTGCTCCCCAAGGTGGCCAGTCCCAAGTACAGGAAAGTTCTTCCTCAAAATGTGCTGACCTCCTTCCCCGTGCTTTCCATCATGTGTCTGGCTTCTGCCCTGGGAGCAAACCAGAATACATCCCCTTCCCCTTGTGGTTGCAGCTTTACCACACCTGGTGACAGCCACCATGCCCTCCCCACCTCAAGGCTAACAACATGGCAAGACTCCAAGAAAACAGCACATTTCAGAACACACTTGAATGAGAGCAAAAGAACATGAAAAGGAGGCCAGGACGAAAACAAACAACTTTTCTAACCAAAGGTTACAATGAAAATCTGCTTTAATTTGTGTTTTTGTACCTTTCAAAATAACACTTCAACTAGTTCAGAAAGAGACCACTTCTGTTTATAAAAGCTCTTTCGTTTTCCCTACAGTTGTCTCAGCTATGTAAACACACTGTGAGTAGGGAGAGAGAAATTGCTACTTGTGAAACTTTTAATGCTAGCATGTATGCGAATTAGAATTCTAAACTCAGCAGGTTAAAAATGTTCCGAAAGCAATTTTGGTGTTAGTCTAAATAATTATAGATCACACTCACTTAGATAAGGGCCTTTGGCCCCTCGGGGCTCCAAGGGAAAATTCTAGGCATGATAGTTAAGCAAAATAGTTGGTTATTACGCAGGCTTTGCGGTAGCAGTGCAAATTGGTCTAATCCTTTTGGAAAGCAATCTGACAGGAGACGTATCTGGACCCATGAAAATGTACAACCCTTCGACCCAGCAGGCCCACTTCTGGGAATCAACCTGAAAGAAATAATCCACCAGAAAAGGGATTCAAGCATGAAGATAACCACTTCAGCATTATCTATAATAGCAAAAATTAGAAACCACCTAAGTGTCCGAGGGCGGCTAAGTAAATTACAGTTAATCAACTCGATAAAGCGTCATGGAACCAGTGAAAATTGACGGCCCTCCAAAGACACAGAAGCGGCTGGTGGCGCAGTGTGGGGAGGGTTGGGAGAAAATGTTAAGTGGGAAAAGCCAGCTACAGAATTGTGTTCAAGTTCTGTGAAAAACAAACCCATGTGCACCAGAAACTAATTGAGGGTGGTAAAGGGGGATTATAATTTTAGTGTATGTTGGAGTTGGAAGATTTTTTCTTTTATTTTTATAATGCTGCTAAATTATCTTCACAAAAGGTAGAAAGAAGGGCAGCGGGCAGATGGAGGATTGGACCCCCAGGGATCACGTTTTTCATCACAAGGTTTGTAAATCTCACCAAGAAAAAGAAAGCAGGGACACAGCAGGGCAAAACCTACTCACTTGTTCCAGAGCTGGGACAAGTCTCACGTGGTGCCATTTTTTACAAATGCATTAGTTAGATCCCCCCAAAACGGAATTACAGATATAAGTAACAGTCTTTCTTAAACCTTTTGCTCTCCTTTTCAATAAGATGATAAAGAGCTTCAAAGAGCTGTTGTTTATGTAAGTTATAGCTATCAAATACTTAGCATGTTAGAAATGAAACCTGAAGATAATTATTAAACATTTACTAATTTATGTAAATTAACAATAATAAAACCATGTTAATATGTTAACATATTTCTTATAAAAATAACTATATTTTCCAAGACAAAATGTAGCAAGAAGGCATTGTTTAATTTTTGCAGATCTCATTAACGTCTGGCTTAATACGAGACAGCTGGGTTCTCATAGCTGCTTCTGTATTTAATCTACTGCAACAGCGCACGTCCTATAGCCTCTGGAAAACTGCACGTACACTCAGGAGAGAATGAAAGTGAAAAAGGCAAATAACTTCTAGGTATTATTATGAAAATAGTTTTGACCCTCTGAAAGGGTCTTGAGGACCCCCAGGGGTTTGCAAACCACATTGAAAACCACTACAATGAATTACAACATTAAAAAAACTGCTGCTGCAGTATGTGGAGGGAAAAGAATAATTTAAAATTAGATGTATAGTTGGAGCTCCACTACGTTGAGTCTTTTTTTTCCCCCAGACTGGATGAAAATATACCAGAAAGTCTACAGTCATTGCCTCTACATGGAGAGATGATGGGCAATTTTTTTCTTCTTGATACCTTTCTGTTTTTCCATATTGCGTTTCTTTTATGGTCAAAAAGAGCCTTTCTTTTTTGATGAAGGGTTTGGGAAGCTGTAATACACCCGTGCCCTGCGGAATAAGCCAGACAGGAAGAAGGTCATTTTAAGTCATTAGTAGCCAGCGTCAGCGCACAGCAGCGTCACGCAGCAGGCTGCTGGGACTGCGGGCTGCTCCTTAACATGCGGATCGATCACTGGCACCACGCACACATTCATCACAGTGGCGCGTGGCCTGCCTCAGACCCACTGACGAGAAGTGAAACTGGCTTCAGCTAATCACTGTGAGATGAAGGTCAAATATAGGTGACTATTTATCAGATCTCAGAGTGGGGGAGGACATGCCACACTGTAACGCTACCAGACAATTACAAAGGGATAAGTTCATAGCCTTGACTACAAAAAAAGGTTAGGTTTTTTTCCTGTTAAACAAACAATAATGAAATAAAAACTCAAAGTCAAATACCACACCAGAGGAAGAAGGGTGGAATATGATGAAAGGTGAATATTATTAGAATGTAATCGCCCAGATAAGACAAACACTAAAACTACAGCAGATTAATAGACATAGAACTATGGCAACAAACACTTATTTGCCAGGTCCAGTTCTAAACTCTTTTGGTTCTCAAACAAGACACAATTAAATTAGCAGACATTTTTTAAAAGTAATAATTCTGCCACTGTGGAAGTTGAGAGGATACAGGCACTTTTTTTTTTTTTTTTGAGACAGAGTCTCACTATGTCCCCCTCAGTAGAGTGCTGTGGCTCTCTCATAGCTCATGGCAACCTCAAACTCTTGGGCTCTCAAGCTATTCTCTTTTTTTTTTATTTTTTTGCAGTTTTTGGCCGGGGCTGGGTTTGAACCCGCCACCTCCAGCATATGGGGCTAGCGTCCTACTCCTTTGAGCTACAGGCACCACCTGTCAAGTGATTCTCTTGCCTCAGCCTCCCAAGTAGCTGAGACTACAGGCGCCAACCACAACGCCCGGCTATATTGTTTTTATTATAGTTGTCATTGTTCTCTAGCAGGCCTGGAGCACAGGGCTCGAACCCACCAGTCCCGGTGTATGTAGCTGGCCCATAACCACTAAGCTACTGGTGCCGAGCCGATACAGCTACTTTTATACATACATGACAGTGTGTGCCAGAAATGGGACACTGTGGAGCCCCTGAAAAGGCATGTAAGTGGGAAGGATGTGCTAGAGAGTGAGAACACCAAGATGGAGGACAGGATGAAGACAGAGAAATAATCTGCACGCTGAACACTGAGACCTGGACCATCTCCCCCTGCTCCGATACCAGAAGGCTGGCAGCAGGCAGAGAGCTCACCCAGGGGAGAAGAGCCCTCTCTGAGAAACTGAGCAGGCAAGAGGAAATACAAAGATATTCACATGTGAAGGTCCTGCTACCAACACTAGCCTTCTAACCCTATGACAGGCTCCCTGTGGACAAGCTTCCTTCAACCCATGTGCACACACACACACAAAGCTTCCAGTCAGGCCAGCTTTTTGGGACCTCTCTCCGAATGAAAATGAGCAACAGAGGGCGGCTCCTGTGGCTCAGCGAGTAGGGCGCCAGCCCCATATACCGAAGGTGGCGGGTTCAAGCCCGGCCTCGGCCGAACTGCAAAACAAAAAAATAGCCGGTGCTGTGGCGGGTGCCTGTAGTCCCAGCTACTAGGGAGGCTGAGGCAAGAGAATCGCTTAAGCCCAAGAGCTGGAGGTTGCTGTGAGCAGTGTGATGCCACGGCACTCTACCCAGGGCAATAAAGTGAGACTCTGTCTCTACAAAAA
>CAUYON010014750.1:0-17783 GCA_963573935.1 Arctocebus calabarensis | reverse complement strand
AGTCATCACAGCTGGCTGAATAAGACTTCACTGGCCCTTGGGAAGTAAAGGTAACTTTTAGGACAGTCAACATGCCCTGCTCCAGCCACATACTGGAAGCTGGCTGGTCAAGGGACGGCTGAAGCCTGAGGAAATTCCTCGAGGGACTTGTCTTAATTGGACTTTTGGACTTTGGGAAAAGGAGGGAAAATGTCACAGGGAAAAGTAAAAACTCGTATGTATATTAGCCCACCACCACGGTACTATTAAGGCCTGAGTAGAGAATCCAAGAAGTCACAGTCCCTAAGATCTAAGTGTTAAAAAGTAATTAATATCAGCACCTGCAGTAACAAGCTGATATTGAGACCCCAAATTAAAATACATTGGAGTCTCAAAAGGGGGGAATGAGAGGGGATACCCGAGAAGGGTGAGGTCTGGGAGAACAGGTGTTCTCAAGGAGACCACAAGGATACACTTGCAGGGTCCTCTCCATGGTGACTCAACCCTTAGGAATTTGGAACTTCCTGGAACTTGGAAATTTCCAAGTTCTGTGACATCCTGTAGTTCTGTGGGGGCTGGACTAGTATCTCCTGCTTGATTCAAACTGGCCCATTAGAAGGGTACCTGTAAGTAGAACTTCTTGACTGTCAATAAAAGGGAAAGATCAAGCTAGACAGGGAGCGCGGCCATTTGGAATTCTTCTATGCCGTAAGCTCCCAGCTGGTGAATAAAGCCCTTCCTCTTATAAACGTGGTGTTTGGGTGCTCTTTCTCTCTGTTGGGCCTTGTCTTCCTGCAACAATGAGAAAAATAATCAAGTTTTACAATGCATTCATGTAATTATTGATTAATGCTGAGTATGTGCATACCTGGCTATTTAAGCTGGGGAAAAATAAAGTTTTTTGCTACTTGCCACTAAGCTTGTAGTCATTTCCTGCCCCATACCATTTCAATAGCAGACTCTACCTCTGAGTCGCCAGCCACTTGGGGACTCCCCCCGCAACACACCTGTCCCTCAGTGCGTAGGGCACCGGCCCCATATACCGAGGGTGGTGGGGTCGAACTCAGCCCCAGCCAAACTGCAACCAAAAATAGCTGGGCGTTGTGGTGGGCGCCTGTAGTCCCAGCTATTCAGGAGGCTGAGGCAAGAGAATAGCCTAAGCCCAAGAGCTGGAGTTTGCTATGAGCTGTGACACCACAGCACTCTACCAAGGGTGACAAAGTGAAACTCTGTCTCTTAAAAACAAGAAAGAAAATGGTGGTGCCTGTGGCTCAATGAGCATGGCACCGGCCTCATATGCCTCATATTCAAACCCAGACCCGGCCAAAAAAAAAAAAAAAAAACTGCAAAAAAAAAAGAAAGAAACAGAACTGGAAAACTGCCACCCTCCCCCTGTGCTGGGTGGACTTGTCTTTCCCAGTGTCCTTGCGAGTTCCCTGAACACTCAGTCTCTGCCTGAGTTACTGGTTCAGGCCACTCTGCACCAAGAAAGGTATCCATGCTTTCTCTTATCTTGCTTTCCTCTCCCAGTTTTAGATTGTTATATTTTTAAGTCATTATGGCTTTTTTTTTTTTTTGAGACAGAGTCTTACTTTGTCACCCTCGGTACAGTGCTGTGGAGTCATAGCCCACAACAACCTCAAACTCCTGGGCTTAAGCGATTCTCTTGCCTCAGCCTCCCAAGTAGCTGTCACCACAACAGGCTTTTTTTTTTTGAGGCAGAGCCTCAAGCTGTCACCCTGGATAGAGTGCTGTAGCATCATAGCTCACAGCAACCTCCAATTCCTGGGCTCAAGCGAGTCTCCTGCCTCCGCCTTCCAGGTAGCTGGGACTACAGGCGCCCGCCACAGCGCCCGGCCATTTTTTGGTTGCAGCTGTCATTGTTGTTTGTCAGGCCCAGGCTGGATTCGAACTCACCAGCTCAGGTGTACGTGGCTGGCGCCTTAGCCCATTGAGCCACAGGTGCCGAGCCACAACAGGCTATTTTTTTGAGACAAGGTCTCGCTCTGGCTTAAGCTGGTCTCAAACCCATGAGCTCAAGCAATCCACCCACCTCTGCCTCCCAAGTCATTATGGCCTCTTTTGTCAGCCTCTTCCAGGCCAGGGCTGTCACTAGACTTCCTCTGTCCTCCCCTAGGTGTGTGGGAAAGGGACCGGGAGACAGCTGGTTGGACCAGGAGAGGGCTGTAGCCCTAACAAATGTCCTGGGCTTGATTGCAGGGCCATCGGGCTAGGTCTGCCCTGACTTGCTCGTGTTTGGAAAGGAGACCAAGGAACTCCCGTAAACATAAACTAAGTATGGAAAATGAATCAGTAGGTCCCAAACCAGGTCCTATTATACCCGAAGCAAGCAGAATAGAGAAACGCCAGCACACCGAGTCCAAATTAAGCAGGGATGAGCAGGCCCATCCACGCCACAAAGTCTCTTGACCACCAGAAGCAGAGGTACAAGCTTTTTATAAGGTGCTTTCAGTGGGTAGGGGAGTTTTATAAAAGCCAACACCTGCAGGACCTACAGATAAGGGGAGTGCTACGAGGGAGAGCTGTGGTTTCACAGGATTTTGCAGTTTTTGCCAAACTCTGCAGCTTTCAGCTGAGCTTAAAGGGGGAGTGTGGAAAGCCCTTAGCAGAGTCCTTAGCAAAATAGACTAAGTATGGCTCTATGTACAAAATGGAATTAGGGCATTACAGTCCCAGGGAACCAGTGTATATGGCTAAACAATGGAATCAGACCCTTCAGCCAGCACTCACCAGCTGCCAGGGCCTTAAGGGAACCTGAGGTCCTCCCAAGAAATTGAGGACAAAGTTCATCACACCCCTGAGGAATCTGGAAGGCTGTGCCCAGGGGCCAGGCAGATCTGGGTATCCAAGTTCTAGCTACATTGTGACCTGGAGCAAACCCCTGACATCTCTGAGCTTGTGGTTGCCCACTTTTCACTGCCTCTCTGGTTTCTGGTTTCTACTCTCTCCTTTATTTTCCCTAGGGCCCCTTCATTTGCTGCCCCCCTCACTCCCCCAGCAGAGGCCTCTCCTCCAAACCTCCACCCTCTGAGTTCGCAGATTCCTAGCGAGCTGCAAGAGGTGCCCCCCTCCCCGCGGAGGTTCCGGGGGTCCACAGGGTGAACTAGGGAAGCCCTTGGTGGAAGGGTCCAAGCCGACCAGACGGGCCTGGGACAAAAGTATGGCCAAGCCCCAAAGGAGGGTGAGCTGGCTCCAGGAGATTTGGGGAGCCCAGAGGCCCTGAGCCAATGAGGGCATTTCCTGAACAGGACACGTGCCACGTGCAGCTTGTTCTTCCTCTCTCTGGCTGCTTCGAAGCTCTTCTAAACACAGCAAACCCGCGCTTCTGGGTTCTGATCTGGATCGCCTGCGTCCCTGGCTGTGGTCCCGGGGTTGGAGATGCCGAGCCCAGGGTCAGGCGCCGGGGCGGGCGGTGGGCGGGGCGAGCGGCTCTGGTTTTGCTTTTTATGGAGTTGCTGGGGGCCCCCAAGCCGCTTCCGGGCTTGCTCTGCTCCAGGCTCCACCCCGCGCGCCACTAGGCACCCAGGTGTCGCCGAGATCCAGGAGACACTCTCGCTGGTTCCTGACCAAGGTGCGCCCCTCCGTCCATCCTTACTTCAGGCAGGTGGCAGTGAGTGAATCTGCCCTCCCTCGCCTCGCCCTGTGCGCTCACCGCGCGGGAAGATCGCCGCGAGCGCAGGCGGCGCGCGTCCTGGCCACTGCGGAGGCTGGGGCTGGCAATGCTGGGAGGACGCTGAGCGCCGAGGCCCAGGTGGGGAAACTGGTTCGAAAGGGAGGGAGTTGGTGGAGACTCCTGAGTCAGCAGGGGCCCAGAACCTTAGTCCCGAGGCCGTTCTCTGACCTTGGTGTCCCGCAGTCCCCCGAGCCCGGGCTGTGCCAAGTGCTCTGCAGCCATGTGCGCAAGTCACCTTCACGGCGTACCGTTCTCCCCACCGACTCCATCCCCTTCTAGCCCAGGAGAAAGAACACGGAAGCTGGGGGACAGCGGCGTATGACTGCCCAAGGTCACCGAGCCAAAGAATGTTGAAACACGTTCCCGCCAACCCGGGGGCAACTCAGGCCCGCCTCCCAGGGGAGTGTACAGCCGCCGCCTGGCCCCTCCCTGCGCGAGCCCCGGTGGGACTGGGCGTGTCTCCGCTGTTCCTCTGGCCTTGATGGTGTACTTGCTGTGGCCCAAAGCGTCGCACCGCCCTGTTGCTGCCCCAGCCCCAGGGCTGGCAGGCCTGGGCGAAGTCGAAACCGGCCCCAGTACCTCTCCCGAAGGATAACTGGAAGCTCCAGCACAGTACTGAGCCATTGCCACCCGTGTGCCTCCCAGAACTGGGCCTAAGGTGCAGCTGGCCTGGGAGAGACCTGGAATCCACATTTTACCCTGGTGGGCAACCTAGGGGAGCCCAGGGTGCTGGAGTAGGGCCACTGTCCCAGGATAAGCAGCATTCCTTTGCAGGTGTTCCCCGGATCTCGGAGACTCAGAGCCTGACAACCCTGCTAGGAGAGAGCCTGATTGGCCCAGGTTTACAGCGTGTCTGCAGGTGTCCAGGCTGAGGTGCAGCCCTCAGCAATGCACTGCCGGAAACAGGCCTTGAGCCTGGGGTCCTGCCTGCTGGCAGGCACAAGCCTCTACGTCCTGTGGTGAGTCTGCCCTGTGGAGCTCTCCCTCCCCACCCTAGGTTTCTTCCTGTCTTCGCCTGTTGACGCCCAAACCTTGGTCCCTGCATGGGATTCCCAGGTCCCACCAACCTCCCCTACCTCACCTGTTCCCCAGCCAAGCCACACTAGTTTCAGCTTCTAAATTCTGCCTTGTACTGGCCTCCTGGCTTTTGGCCTGCCCTTTCCTCTGTCTGGACCATCCTTCAATTGGTGTTGATGAGGAACTCATGTTCATGCTCCCAAATTCAGCTCCTGTGTCCTGTGAAGCTCCTAGGGTTGCCCCTTACTCTACAGTTTGTGGGTGTGTGTATGGGTGGGGGTGCTGGCATCAAGAATGTACATACTGGGCTGCACCTGTGGCTCAGTGAGTAGGGCGCCGGCCCCATATACTGAGGGTGGCCGTTTCAAACCCAGCCCTGGTGGAACTGCAACAAAAAATAGCCGGGCATTGTGTCAGGCATCTGTACTCAGCTACTCGGGAGGCTGAGGCAAGAGAATCGCCTGGGCCCAGGAGTTGGAGGTTGCTGTGAGCTGTGATGCCATGGCACTCTACCAAGGGTGATAAAGTAAAGCTCTGTTTCTACCAAAAAAAAAAAAAGAATATACATACCCCAGAAATGAATGATTGCATAGGTGAGTGAATGACTGCATGCCAAGCCCTGTGATACAGGGTATTCCAGGAGACTCCAAGTCAGCCAGACCCACAAATGACAAGAGACCTCACCCCCCCAGTAGCCATCATTGGCTTCCTATGATGTGGTAACCATCACTCCCAAAGATGCACACTAAGTGAGTTTTCAGCCTTTGGAGTGGAGTCAACATGTGTTTTTCCTTCCCAGGATTTCTGTCGCAAACTGGATGCCAGTCTCTTATGTCCCTTACTACCTCCCCTGCCCAGAGATCTTGTAAGTACAGCTGGGGCTAGGAGAAGAGGGGAAATGGTGTGGCGCCTGTAGCTCAAGCCGCTAGGGTACCAGGCACGTACGCCAGAGCTGGCAGGTTGGAATCCAGCCTGGCCAGCCAGACAACAATGCCAACTATAATCAAAAATAGGGGCGGCAGGAGGTGCCTGTGGCTCAGCAAGTTGGACGCTGGCCCCATATACCAAGGGTGGCGGGTTCAAACCCAGCCCTGACCGAATTGCAGAACAAAAAATTAGCCGGGCGTTGTGGCGGGCGCCTGTAGTCCCAGCTACTCGGGAGGCTGAGGCAAGAGAATCGCCTAAGCCCAGGAGTTGGAGGTTGCTGTGAGCTGTGTGATGCCAAGGCACTCTACCAAGGACCATAGAGTGAGACTCTGTCTCTACAAAAAAAATAGGGGTGGTGCCTGTGGCTCAAAGGAGCAGGGCGCTGGCCCCATATGCCAGAGGTGGCAGGTTCAAAACCCAGCCCCGGCCAAAAACTGCAAAAAAAAACCAAAAAGCCAGGTGTTGTGGCGGGCGCCTGTGGTCCCAGCTACTTGAGAGGCTAAGGCAAGAGGATCGCTTAAGCCCAAGAGTTTGAGGTTGCTGTGAGCAGTGACACCATGGCACTCTACCCAGGGTGACAGCTTGAGACTCTGTCTCAAAAAAGAGAATTGGGGGACTGGGGGCTGCTTACTGCTGGGAAGACAGAAGTTTTGTTTGTTTATTTGTTTGTTTTGTAGAGACAGAGTCTCACTTTATTGCCCTCGGTTGAGTGCTGTGACATCACACAGCTCACAGCAACCTCCAACTGGGTGATACTCTTGCCTCAGCCTCCTGAGTAGCTGGGACTACAGGCACCCACCACAAGCCGGCTATTTTTTTATTGCAGTTTGGCTGGGGCCGGGTTTGAACCTGCCACCCTCGGTATATGGAGCTAATGCCCTACCCACTGAGCCACGGGCACCACCTGAGACAGGAGTTTTTATGGACATAATCTGTGGGTCCTTAGTGATAAGCTCATGATTCTGATAAATGCCATAGGGATTAGGTAATTTAAGGACTACCAGAATTGTGGAGTGAAATTCCTGTTTCAGTCTTTGAGCCTGCTTGCAGCCCCCTATGTGGTTTGACCTGAGACAAGTTGCACAGCTCTGAGCCTCTCTTGCTGCACTTGTAAAATGGGGTGGTAGAGAAGCTTCTCCCAGGCCACAGGGAGTGTGGAGCATGCTGATACCTAGAAATGGCCTGGTGTTGCCCTGGGTGCATTGTAGGCATTCAGGAGACAGTGCTTTTTAGGATTTGACCTTTTTGCTCAATTTTGTGTTCTATATGGATTCAAAGAACAGTTTAACATGTGACCAAAGACTACTTCATATAACTAATCTGACTTTTTGACAGGAGTGAAAAAATTGGGCTTGACACCCATAACACAGTGATTATGAGACATAATCCGAGGCTGGGGGAGTTCAAACTGGGCTCGGGCCAGCTAAACAACAATGACAACCGCAACAAAAAAAAGCCGGGCATTGTGGCAGACATCTATGGTCCCAGCTGCTTGGGAGCCTGAGGCAAGAGAATCGCCTAAGCCCAGGAGTAGGAGGTTGCTTGAGCTGTGTGACGCCATGGCACTCTACCGAGGGTGATAAAGTGAGACTCTGTCTCTACAAAAAAAAAAGTGAAAAAATGGGTTGGAACAGACTCAAAGGGGCATCTGCCCCTTGGTCTTTTGTTTTTTTGTACAACTAAGGAGAGTTAGGCATCTAGATCATAGACTAGTGATTAACAGGCGTGTTTTATTATTATAAACACAGAATATAGCAAAGTAGAAAATCGGAAAATGGAAAAGACCAAAGAAAAAGAAAATTCTCTCAGGTCCCAACTGTTTGGGTTATACTCTGATTCCAAAACTGGTTGCTGGATTGCTTGTTTGCTGTTATTTCTAATTGAACAGATTCTGCATTTACATGGTTCTAAAAGCACAAAGATTACTTGCTATTGAAAATAGTGTAATCATACTGTTTTGGCAATATTTATCCTGTTTTCCCAGAAGGGACTTTATTTCTCAGTGTGTCCCTTCTCTCCACAGTCTCCAGCATCTTATTCCACCCCGAGGCTGGGTAGGAAAGCCCATTTCCTTTTCTTGCCAATGACTGCTGGGCACTTAGGTTACTCTCAGTTTCCCAGGGGCATGATGCTTTTTCCATTTTAAAGATCATTTCAAGCCAGGTGTGGTGGCTCACTCTTATAATCCCAGCACTTGGGAGGCCCAGGCAGGTGGATTACCTGAGCTCACAGGTTCAAGTCCAGCCTGAGCCAGAGTGAGACCTTGTCTCTAAAAATAGCTGGGTGTTGTTGTGGGTGCCTGTAGTCTAGGTTACTCCAGAGGCTGAAGCAAGAGAATCACTTAAGCCCAGGAGTTTGAGGTTGCTGTGAGCTATGACACTATGGCACTCTACTGAGGGTGGCAAAGTGAGACTTTGCCAAAAAAAAAAAAACAAACAAAAAACCCCAATTCATTCATATTTGTCCCCTTCCTGGTACAGAGGACTAGATAGGTTGTGATCCGCCCCCTCAGAATGTTTCCAGGGGCCACAGCACATCAAATGTTCTCCCTCGCACCTGTACCTGTGCCTGAGTGATGCCCAGCGTGACCTGGGAATACTAGCTGTCATGCCAACAAAAGTGAACCCACCTTGCTGATTCAAGAGACTGGAAATGCTGTTTCTGGTTGAAATCTAATTTCTTTGATTACTAGGAGGACCCTCATTTCCTGTGTCTTCCCACTAATTGAGTTTCCCCTGCTATGAAAAGCTTATTCTGGCTCGGCTCCTGTGGCTCAAACGGCTAAGGCGCCAACCACATATCCCTGAGCTGGCAGGTTCGAATCCAGCCCAGGCCCGCCAAACAATGGCAGCTGCAACCAAAAAAAAGAAAATAGCCAGGTGTTGAGTTGGGCGCCTGTAGTCCCAGCTTCTTGGGAGGCAGAGGCAGGAGAATCGCTTCAGCCCAGGAGTTGAAGGTTGCTGTGAGCTGTCATAGCACTGCACTCTACCCAGGGCAACAGCTTGAGGCTCTGTCTCAAAAGAAAAAAAAAAAGCTTACTCTGTTATTTCCCTCCCTGGTCTCTTCCTGTGTTCTCTGGTTCTCTGGCATCACCCTTGGTCCAGCGTGTCTGCTACATTTTTCCCCCCAGTCTTTCTGTCTTGATTCTATTGAATTATATTTTTACTAGATTGAAGTTGAAAATCTATTTCAGATGGTGAAATCTTCCCGTCTTTTCCTTTGAATTTCTTTGACTTTCACTTTTAGTTTTATCTGCAAAGTTTGTGAAAGTCTGTTTTTTGTTCTTTTTGGCTGTGGCTTTCCTGTGGCTTTTGTAATCTTGTATCTAACTCTTTAGTGCAGCTGGAGCATGTTTGGGCTTGTGGAGAGGTGAGGATTATTCATTGCCAGAGAAGCAGAATGCTGAGTTGGCTGGTGCCAGCTTCCTGGGGCTGGATCCTCTTTCTACCTCTGACCACCTGCCTGGACTCCCACCACTGTCTGAGCAGGACCTAAAATACTCTTGCTTGTAAGGAAAGGGCAGAGGGCCAATTTAATAATTGACTAACATTTTATTGATTCAAGAATAGAGACTAATTACAAAAGGACAAAGATTGCATGATTTCACTTATGTGAGGAAGCTACAGGGGTCGAATTCACCGAAGTAGGTGGAAGAGGGGTTCCCTGTGAGAGGGCCAACAGCGAGCTGCTGTTTGAGGGGGACCAGGTTTCCATTTGGGATGGAGGAATGTTCTGGACATGGGTAGTAGGGCTGATTAACCAGACAATGTAGATGTACTTACTGCAATGGAACTGTATACTGAAAAATAGGTAAATTGATAAATCTCATGTTTTATGCAAATAAAAAAGAGCATAGACTAAAAGTGGGAAAATGTGAGGAAGTTTCACCCATACCATCATAGATGACATGGTGAAATGCAAAAGTAACTGGCAGACAACTGTGTCATCAGGTGGAGGGATCCTTGAGAGTTTCTCCCTTGGGACAGTCAACCTCAGGCGTCTTCTGAAGCTGCCTCTGACTCCGGCTGGTCCTTTCCTGGGCCTCACTTCCACCTCCTGTAGAAACACTCTAGGCTCTAGAAGATGGTTTTATTGTCCATAGTTTTATGGATGAGGGAAATAAAGCCCATAGGGTCAAATGTCTGGCCCCAGGTGTCATCCATTGGTGACGAGCCCAGGAGTCTGACCCCACATCCCTGCCACGTCATTCTACAAGGAACCCCTTATTACTTCTCCACCAGTCTGACCTTTGTTTTCCTTTTTGAGACAGAGACTCACTCTGTCACCCTGGCTAGAGTGCCGTAACATCATGGCTTACAGCAACTTCAAACTCTTGAGCTCTATCAATCCTCTTGCCTCAACCTCCCAAGTAGCTGATGCTATAGACACCCACCATAATACCTGGCTAGTTTTTCTGTTTTTTAGTAGAGACAGGATCTTGCTTTTGCTTGGGCTGGTCTCAAACTCCTGAACTCAAGGGATCTGCCCATCTCAGTCCACCCAGGGTGCTGGGTTTACAGGTGTGAGCCACCATGCTTGGCCTGACCTTTGTTGAAATGAGCAGACACTGAGCATGCAGGCTGCCACCCAACTCATAGCTGGGACACCTGCCTTGTGCTTGCTTCCCATTGGGCATGGGCTTACAGCCCCTCAAGTCCCTCCTCCAATTCTCATGATGATTCTGGCTTCAGGGCGGTCACTTTCCAGATGAGGAAAAGTGAATATGTCAATCTGAGCTCCCCTGGAGAAATAGAACCAGTAAGAGAAAGGTGGGCAGTAGATAGATACAGACAGGCAGATATTCCTTGAGAGATCTGCGTAAGTGATCTTGAGGCCTAGTGGGCCTTTTAGGCAGCAGCTGATGGTGTGGTCCACAGGGGAATTTCTTCCTTGGGGAAACCCCAGTTCTGCTCTTAGGGCCTTCAGCTGAGTGGCTCAGGCCCACCCAGGTTATCCTGGATAATCCCCTTTACAGTATATCAGCTGGTAGAGATGTTAATCACACCCACAAAATAGTTCCACAGCAACTAGAGTGGGTACCATGGCCTAGCCAAGATGACACACAAGTAACCCTCATGGTGGGTTCACTGAAGTTAACTGCCTCCCCAAGGTCCCTACGTCACCAGGTCTTTGCAGCCTCTCAAACTTTCTATCCAACACCAACATCCTACGGACAGTTCTGGAAAAGCACTTGCTTTGGGCTAGATGCAGAGGTTCATGCCTGTGATCCTAGCACTCTGGGAGGCCAAGGCAGGTGGATTGCCTGAGCTCAGGAGTTCGAGACTAGTGAGCAAGAGCAACACCTTGTCTCTAGTAAAAATAGAAAAGGTAGCTGGGCGTTATGGCAGGCACCTATAGTCCCAGCTACTTGGGAGCCTGAGCCAGGAGGATCCCTCAAATCCAGGAGTTTGAGGTTGCTATGAGCTATGATGCCACGGCACTCTAACCTGGGTGACAGAGTGAGTCTGTCTCAAAAAAAGAAAGGAAAAGCACCCACTTTGGGACCAAACAGCACTCAGTTTGAATCCTAGCCCCCTTCGTACTCAGTGACCTGGACAGACCACTCCTGGAGGGGGTGGAGCCGTGTGTGGTGAGGTCAGGGGTGCCTGCCTGGAACCTGGGAGAATCCGGTTCCTCCCCCGCCCTGCACCTCCGCCCTCAGCCCTGCACTGACAGCTCTTTCTTGCCTCTGCCACCAGCAACATGAAGCTGCAGTACAAAGGAGAGAAGTGGTCCCAAGCCGTGGCACAGTAAGGACACTCATTTCCCCATTCGCAGCCTTCGGGGTGGGGGCCACCTCCCCTCACCACTCGCCCCTCTGGGTTACAGGTCTCAGTACCCTCAGCCCAAGCTGCTGGAGCCCAGGTAGGTGTCATGGAGACCTGGAGTGGGGTGAGGGAGAGGGCCGGGAGAGCTCTGATTTCTGAGTTGCGGTGATGGAGTTACCAATGTCAGCAAGGCTGGCCCGTGGAAAGACACAGGTTAGAAGTCAGGAACCTGGGTTGTGTGACCTTGGGCAGGGTACGCTACTGCTCTGAGCTTTCTCTGTACAGGTGGATAATAGTACCTACCTGTTGGAGGTTAGAGGACAGGATGGAGAAGGGTTTTGCAACACGTGTACTGAGTTTGCATGCAGCAGGTGCTTACCTGTCCCTGAGGATAATACCCTTGTTTATTAAACACTTAGTACACAGGACAGCACCAGGCTGCTGTAGACACCTGGTAGCACCAACTCCTGGGCCTCCCAGCAGTTATCATTATCCCTACTCTCCACATGAGGAAACAGGTCCAGAGACAGGGATGAAGTTGCCTCAGCTCACATAGTATGGAAGGCAGGGCCAGGATGAGACGTAGGCTTTCACAAGGGAAAGTCTCAGTGCCCACGGCCTCCCTGCTGCCAGGCCCACCGAGCTGCTGACACTGACGCCCTGGTTGGCGCCCATCGTCTCCGAGGGAACTTTCAACCTGGAGCTTCTGCAGCACATCTATCAGCCGTTGAACCTGACCATTGGGGTCACTGTGTTTGCCGTGGGGAAGTGAGTAGTGGGCTAGGTGGGGGAAAGGGGGCTGTCTTCCTGAGCCATGGGAGCTTAGAATCTAGGGGAGAGACAGGGCCTGCCCATGGGACCCTGACTGGATACCAGAGAGGCCCTGTACCACGTGCTGAGCAGATAGAAGGGAGTGGAGTGTGCTTGTTGAGAGGGAGTCTTCCGGGGGAGAGCAGTCTGGCCCTGGCATAGAAAAGAAGGTGGATGAAGCCCAGGTAAGGAAACCATAGCCTTTATCAGGAGACCCCCCACATCCCCTCCCTGCTGCTCCCATCCCTTCCTCTGCCTCTTCTCTCTTCCCTGAATCCACATAGCCTTTCCTTTAGGAACTGTCACCTGGAAGCTTCCCTCTGAGTCCCTTACTGGGACTCGTGAGAAAGAGGCCATGATAGGGCCCCTAGGCCTAAAGCACTTGCCAAGTGATGAATGGTCCACCTGGGGTCAAGTGGTACCCTTGTCCAATTGGTGGTGACCTGGGGCAGGCCCACACTGTCCACTTCCCACTCTATGCCCTCAGCATCCGGCACAACTGGCCTTCCCTAGAGTTAGCCACTCACCTACTTCCTGGCTACTCTCTTCTCTCTGATCCTTAGTGTTGCTGCCTGCAAAATGGGCAAATCATAGGCAGCCTGTAAAGAGCAAAGACAATAAGAATTCCCTAGAACGCTGCCTTGTACTCAGTAAGTGCTCACTAGGCGTTAGCTTGGTCTATGAACATAATAATCACCATTAAGCAGTGTTCTCACAACCGTCTTAAGAGGTCAGTACCAGGATTTGGGGAATTTCACAGATGAGGACCTAGAGGGTCAGACGAGAGTGACTTCTTAAGGTGGGGAGTTGGGAAGTGAACCCCAGACCACATGCCCTGCATGATGCCAGCACATAGTGGGGACCCAGGCACAGTGGATGACAGGGTTCTCATCACCAGGTACACTCGATTCGTCCAACACTTCCTGGAGTCGGCCGAGGAGTTCTTCATGCGTGGGTACCAGGTGCACTATTACGTCTTTACCCACGACCCTGCATCCATCCCTAGGGTGATGCTGGGCCCTGGCCGGCTCCTCAGCGTCATCCCCATCCCAGGACACTCCCACTGGGAGGAGACCTCTATGCGCCGCATGGAGACCATCAGCAAACACATCGCCCAGAGGGCACACAGGGAGGTGGACTACCTCTTCTGTCTCGATGTAGACATGGTGTTCCGGAACTCGTGGGGCCCTGAGACCTTGGGGGACCTGGTGGCTGCCATTCACCCAGGCTACTATGCTTTACCCCGCCAGCAGTTCCCCTATGAGCGCAGACATATTTCTACTGCCTTCGTGGCAGACAGCGAAGGGGACTTCTATTACGGTGGGGCCGTCTTCGGGGGACGGGTGGCCAGCGTATATGAGTTTACCAGTGGCTGCCACATGGCCATCCTGGCAGACAAGGCCAACGGCATCATGGCAGCCTGGCAGGAGGAGAGCCACCTGAACCGCCGCTTCCTCTCACACAAGCCGTCCAAGGTGCTCTCCCCTGAGTACCTCTGGGATGACAGGAAGCCCCAGCCACCCAACTTGAAGCTGATCCGCTTTTCTACACTGGATAAGGGCTCCATCAGTCAGCTGAGGAGCTAATGCCAGAGCCAGGCCACTGGGGACGGGGACCCACTGCAGCAAAGTTTCAATTTGCCAAGCCTTTCACAGAGACTGGCCATCTGCTGCTGCCTCTCAGCCTGTCAGGTGGATCTGACAGAATGGACATGGAAAGTCCACTGTATATGTAAAAGGCTGTGCAACACCAGAGAACACAAAGATCAAACAACAGTGGGGTACAAAACAGGAGCGGAGATGAGAGGTCACACGGGCAGGCCCAGGCAGGTGAGCTCGGTAGTCTTGGCCCACTTCAAATCCCACTGCTGGGCCCCTTTTTGCATGGCACCCTTAAGGCTGCCTTTCTAACACCCTGTGTGTAGGCACCCCAGACCTCTTTTGTCTGGCTTCAGGCATCCTGGGTACTGTGCTCCCTGACCAAAACTTTGAAAAGGGCCAGGCCTCAGCTCCCTCCGGTTCCCTGTACCCCAAGGTAGGCCACATTCCCTGGGACTAGTCACCGCCCTTGCAAGAGGTTTTGGGGCAGTTTTTAATAAAGATGTCAGGCTCTAACCACAAGTTAGGGATTTTTTTGCCTTCACATCTGAGTGTCTTCTTGCCAGGCACTGGGGACACAGGCAGACTGGATTCAAACATAGTCCACTGGGGGCAGTGTGGGAGTGCACAGTTCTCTCAAAAAGCTGGGCTAGAGCTGCTGCAGCAGGAAAGATTTCATTCCACATCTCCAGGGAGCCTGGGCCAAGTGGAAGCTGCCACCTGAGCAGAGGGAAGCCAAGCTGTAGGCTGGATGGCTGTGTGGGCATAAGGGGTGTGACCAGTGGCCACCTTGTATCCAGGGTCACCTCAGCCCTGTGAAGCCTCTTGTAGGTGCAGGCCAGGATTAGAGAGTCTGCACGGGTGTCCTGTCCAGCCTGCACCAGAGGGACTTTAGAGGCCCATGGTGGTTCTGTCTACTGGCCACGAAGAGGTGGGGTGGGATGTGGGCTCAAGGCTAGAGGTCCTGATGCCCACTCCCCTGAAGGCAACAGCACCTTTTCTGTGGAAGGAAGGGTTACAACTAGGGGTGTACTCTGCGATCACACTGGAACAGGCAGACACCCACCTGGTCACCCCTAGCAAAGCTGGAGTTGGCCCCGAGTCCATTCTTACAACCTGTAAATTGGCCAGTGAGCAGGGACAGATCCCAAGAGTGTGAGTTTGAGGAGATAGACTATAGTCAGGAAGAGGTTCTGGGAACTCCCAGGAAGAGTGGCAAGAATGGCCCATGGCCTCTGTGTCCCCAGTAGGGAGCACCTGCTCCGGAAAGAGGGAGGGTGCTGCCTTCAGGAGCTTCCATGTGGAGCAGAGAGGCCCCTGCCTCTCAGCTTTCCTCCCCAGTACACCTTTGTGGGGTTGCAGTTGCAACTGAGGACACTAAGGCTCTGACATGTCATCACATGAGCTTGCCTGTGACGTGGCCCAGCTATGGATTTCAACCCAGGTCACAAAAGCTACTATTAACCAAAAAAACTGCTTTGCACAGGAGCCCCAAAGACAGAACCTCTGAGCCCAGCCGTGAAGGTGAATCCATGGTGGAATGTAGGGAGGCACACTGCTCCAAGGGCTCTGAGGGGCAAGGGTCTGGTGGGGTACCTGGGTGAGGATGCTCCAGGAGGCTAGAGATGGGGTGTGGGGTACACAACAAGGAAGGTGTGACAGATCACGTTGGGTTCTGGATGTCAGGCAAGGACTGTCCAAGCAGGGAGATGAAGGCACATAAGGTGCTCGATTCAGGAGTTACCCGCACTGGAGAAGTCCCAATATAGGACAAGGCTGCTGATGACATGGGCTGGGAGGAACAATGATGCTGAGGCCCTACCCACTGCGCGGCCTTTGCAGTGACCAGGCATAAAATGTGGCAAAATCTCAGCACTGGGGGCTCCCTAATAACAGTGACCACCCAACACCGCTTATCCCCTGTTGTGAGGCCCCTAGGCTCCTTCCAGTTCCTCCTATACCAGGCGAGGCTGCAGCCTGGGGCAAACTGGACCTTGAGGTCCCATTGCTGCCAGAAAGACAAGGCCGGTGAAGAAGGGGTAGAGGTGGGGGAGCGATCTGACCTCCCTACCCAGGACTGTCCTCTGTTGCCTCGCGTCCCCTGTGCCCAGCCATCCACCCAAGTCCTGCAGGTGCCATCGGGATACCTAGGCACCCGGGATAGGGGGACAGTACATATGCGGTGACGCCCACGTCTCTAGACTCTTCACACCCACGCGGCCCAGCAGTCCCAGCCTAGTTAGAGTGAGGGTGGCCCTAGGCCCTAGGCGGGTGGGGAGCACAGAGCAGGAGGCGGAGGCACACGTGAGATCGGCGGCGCTGAGCACTTAGTGCGTGAGCGCGGTGAGGGAGGTCACATGCACGCGCTGCCCACGGGCCGCGCAGGCCCCGTATGTGCTCCCGGCGGTGAACTGCAAGCCAGCGAGGTCCGCCCGCCTGCGGCAGCGGGAGGGAGGCTTGAGCGCGCCCCAGAGCCCGCGCGGCGGGCCCGCCCCTCACACCTGCAGGCGGGCTGGGGCGGGGCCGCGGCTGTCCCCGCCCCCCGGCCCGAGCCGCGGGAGCCGGGGCGGAACTGAGCGGCTGGGCCGCAGCGGCCGGCTGCGCGGCGCAGACAATGGGAGCGGCGCGGGCGGCGGCGGCGGCGGCGGCGCGGGCCGCAGAGCCCCGGGCCCAGCGGGGACAGGAGGTCGCGCCATGAGCCCCGCTGCCGGGCGCCCCCCTGCGCCGCGCGCAGGCCGAGGCGAGCGGCCTCTGCGAGCCCCGGGCCCCGCCCTGGGGCCGGCGATGAGCTGCCGAGGCTGAGGATGATGGTAGATTGCCAGGTGAGTGCCCCTCCTCGGCCCTGGAGCCCTGCGGGCCAGCGTGGGGTGGAGGGAAGACCATACGCCCCCGCCCACACCCCACCCAGCGGGGAGAGCGCCTGGCGCCTCGTCCACGCTGAACGTGTGCTTACGCAGTTCCGTGTCCGACTGGTCCTGGTACAATTGGGAAACTGAGGCCAGGAGAGAGGCAACGCCTGGCACCGGGCACACGAGGTAGGCAGAGTCCAGAGGAGAAAGGAGGGTTCCAGCCTTCCAGGTCAGGGTTTAATCCTGGGGAGCCCAGCCCACCACCTCTCATGGGAGGCTCTTTGAGTATCCCCCACTCACGCACAGGGCTTACACACCACACACTTCCTAGAGATAAGAGAACGGGACAGTAGGGAGGTGACAAGGGGGAAAGAAGAGAGAGGGTAGAGACACCGCTCCACGGGGCGGGGCATCCAGTCTCCTAGCAACGTGCCCAGGACCCACAGCTGGGAGGGGGAGACATGCCAGGCTGATGGGCAGGGGAGCCTCAAGAGGACGGGGTTGGCGGCCTTGCATCCAACCCTCTGGACATCTGGAACGAACTCCCCTCCTTAGCACAGAGGGTGCTACAGGAGAGAAGTCCCCAGCTTCCTCCTCTGCGAATTGGGGTGCTTGTCCTTGGTGACCCCAAGAGCCCCCAGGCTCGTGGATGTGTATGTTGGCCTTGGTTCTCTGCCCCTAAAGGCCTTGGAAATGCTCTTTTCTCCCTGGAGGGCCTTCTGAGCAGAGAGCAGCCTAGGGTTTGGGGGACTGAGGACCTGGGTGGTGCAGAGCCTAGCAGAGCCCTGGACTCCTACGCTGGGGTCCAGGAACAAGATTGTCTTGGAGCCTAGGGGTCTTCATTTGAATCCAAGTGGCAGTCATTGCCCTGGTGGGGGTGAGGAGTGCTCCTGGGTGAACTGGACACCCCAGGGCCTGCAGAGAGAGGGAGAGGAAAGCAAGAGAGTCTTGAATTTCCCTGGAACCCGCAGGTCCTGCTCCTTTGCCCGCCCTGGGGCCCGGGAGAGCTGCTACCTTGACAACACCAAACAAAGGTGTGTGTTTTGTTTTCTGCTTCCTGGGCTGTGGTGCTAGCTCTGGCCACCAGGGGGCAGAGGTGCCCGCTGTGCTCTACGGAGCGACAGGAGCCTGGGAGAGCCCC
>CAUYON010014749.1:0-21936 GCA_963573935.1 Arctocebus calabarensis | reverse complement strand
TATAGCTTTCATATGAAGGATATAACCCATTTCACTTTTTAATTCCATCTCACCTTACAGTTAAACTGCAGTCTTCACCAGAGCTCCAGCCGGGGCACTGTATCATAGAAAGGTGCACTCTTTTGGGTATCTGGCACACTCAGGTTCAAATCTTAGCTTCTTTATGTAACCTGAGGCAAGTTATTTAGTCTCTCTAAATCTTAGTTTTTTTGTCATTGCTTGAGGGAAATACTGACTATCACCGGATTCTTGTGAGAATTAAATTAGTTATCATATGTAAATGGCCTGACTGCGTCACACCTAGCATGTATTATACATAGCACTCTCCCCAACTTAGCAGAGCTGAGCATTCAACCAATTTCTATCTCTTACCCCACCGCATTCAATTCACTAGGAATTTGTGTCCTCCCTTCCTTCGTTTTCTTTCTGAATATACCCATTTCCTTCCGTTGGCCTGAGTCACAGCTGGATCAGCTGCCACCTGACCTAAACTATTACGTTCCTTACCAGGACCTTTGCAGTAGCCTCCTGATTCATCTCCCAGCTTCCATCCTTGCCTCTTATGAGCCATTCTCTGCACTGTAGGAATGTCATCTTTGTAAAGATTAGTTGGACTAGTGTACCTTCTTGCATAAAACCCAGCATAGGATTCCCACTACACTTTTTTAAAAGTTCAAAACTCTTCTCATGGACTCTAGGACTCCAGGACCCCTGTGCTCACTCCCTGCCTGTAGCTCTGAAGGGGTCCACCCCCTACTCTTCCACCACTTACTGGTCTCAGTCATAGAGGCCTTTGGCTTTTTGAGACCCCTGAGCTTATTCTGGTCCCAAGCTCTCTGCTTGCAGTTCTCTTAGACTTGGGTGGTCTTTGCTCAGATCTTCATATGGATAATTCCTGACATCATTTTGGGCTAAGAGCAGTTGTCACCTGCTCCAAGAGGCCTCCCTTGATCACCAAATCTCATCTAATCTCTCCTCATACCACAACACAATCACTTCCTCACGTGTTTCTTTGTCTTATTTTCTTCCTACCACTTTTGGCTATCAGAAATTACCACATTTATTTGTTTGTTTAATTGCAGAATGTATCCTTCAACAGAATGTCAGCCCCATCAGAGAAGGGACCTTCTCTATCTTCCTTATCTCAATATTGCCACCTCCTAAAATAGTGCCTGGCAGGAAATAGGCATTTGATAAACATTTTACAAGTGGTTACTTCAATGTTTTTAAATACCCATCCTGGAAAAACATCTACTTTCCATACATATGAAGTCACTAAATAAGATAGCAAAATTCTAAGGTAGTCTTATACCTTAGCCCTAAATTTTATGCAGTTAGAAAATTCTGGAGCATTATAAAGTGATTCAGAACACAGAGCATAGTTTAATACCAGCTCTGCCACTTCCCATCTGTGTGACCTTGGAGAAGTCAGTTAGCATATTAAAACTGGTTTTCTCATCTAAACATATAAGAATAATAACACATACATTAGAGGGTTTGTGAGGATTGAATGACCTAAGCCTAGTTCCTGGAACATTGTGCGCAGTGAATAAATGGTGGGTATTATTACTGTGGTTATTGTTATTCCAGTAATTAATTCTGGCACCATACTTTACAAGAACACTGACGAACTGGAGTATGTCCAGAGAAGAACAAACAATCTTGTGAAGGGTCTAGAAACCACAACTTGTGAGAAACGATTGAAAAAGCTGAGGATGTTTACCTTGGAAAACACAGATTTTAAGAGCAACGTGATAGCTTTTTTAAAAACACTGAAAAGCCCTGGCTCATGGAAGAGGGATTAGATTTATTCAATGTTGTCCTAGAACATACAATTAGAGCCAAAGATTGGAAGCTAAATGTTAAATTCTTTGTGATCTACTAACTAAACAGTGCCAAGCCAAAATAGGATTGAATTCTACTTATGAAAATGAAAAATTAAGGCATGGTTACAGAAATTTTGATTAAGGAAATTATATCGCATATAAAGCAATTGACAAGTACCATAACAAAGCCAAGGTAACAATATGAAAAGTATGTGTAGAACGTCAATTGCAAAAAAGCAGACTATTAACTATATGCATATATTCTGTGATCCCAGCTAGAGAGAGAGATTGAGAACTTAAGCACAAACACACAAATGAGATATGTCGCTTCATGAGATAGTAAGTTTCTCAAAGCTCCAAAAGTTAAGGCAGAAACCTGACAACCTCTTTGGAGGGATGATCTGCCGGAAGTGATATGTCAGGGTAAGTGTTGGGCAGGCTAAACCCTAAAGTTTTGAAAGCTCCCATGGTCTATGATCCTATGGAATACATTGTTGAATTGTGGTAATACAAATCACAGTAGAATCCTCCACAGTTGATCATCTCTCTACATTGACCACCTCAAGTTGACCTAATTTTCATAGACCAGACATGCACCTCATGTACTCAATGTAAGTTCCTTATGTTGACCACCTCCATATGTTGACCAGTTTGTTATGGTCCCTTGGGTGGGCAACTTAAAGAGGTTCTACTAAAGTAGAATGGTAAGCCCCTCAAATGTCTTTATTTCTTCCCAATTAAACCAAGAAAAAGATTTCTATGCCCATGAGACCCAAAGTGTGGGTTCTGTGATCTGATGGGGTGCATTATACCATCAAGTAGTAGTCATTTCTGGCCACTATTTCTTTTCTGCCCCAGCAAAAGCCTTTCTGAATCTCATTTTTTTTAAAATCTTTCCTGAAAAAAGAGGAAGCTGAATGCTTTCTGGTTCTAAAAGTCTATGATTCATCTTGATTTTGTTTGATAAATATGAGCTTTGCCAGGAATTTGAAGCTACCTAAATTTTGTAAATAAGGAAATTCCAAGAACACTAACAAGATAATAACTTTAGGAGAATTTTGGCCCAAATATCAAGGAGGGTCCCTCCCCCACAGGAGTATCAAAAAATAATAAATGATTCCTTTTATAATTCCATGGGTAAAACTTTTATAACTCCAAGAGACAGGAATCCACAAGTAGGGTCTTTCTACTTTCTCGTTTTATACACAAGATGACATTAAGTAGTTACATGTGTTGGTTTCTTGGCATTTGGTGATAAAGACACTCTTCTTTACTGTGGTTGTTGAAGCTCTGGGCAGAGTTTTCAGACTATCTTCATCTCAGAAAGGCCAATAAGAAGAATGCCATTTTCCAGCATTTAGGATGTGATCTGATCTCCCTTGAGGTCAACCCATTTTACGCTGCAGTTGATTTTCAGTGGTGGCAAAAGTACGTGCTTTCCTTCTCCACATAGGGGACTTTGTGGTGTGCTTCCTCCACCAGGCAAGAGAGGTCTTACCAAACAGCAAAGCCACAGAGCTTCCAAGACATCATGAAGACTGAGGGACAGCCTTATTCTCTTCAAATCCTAGCTTATTACCACGTACCAATTGTCTGTGGCAATGTCACGAAGCAAGCGCTGCTGTGCTCTGCTTTTCTCATGGGAGTTCTCTGACTCCTGTACTTCAGATGAGGAATCATTGGAAGGTGACAATGATTAAGAGAATCACCTGTTCCCATTCCTGTAATTGACCTGTAATCCTCAAGATGAATATCACCCGAATGATAAATAGCCTTTTCGTTCCTTCAAGAGTTAAGAGTTTTTTATTGTCAATATTTTTATAATTGATACAAAATTCACATAATAAAAATTAACCACTATAAGGTGAACAATCCAGATCATTTCATACATTTCCAATGTTGTGTGATCATCACCCCCAAATAAACCCCTATGCCCTGTGAGCAGTTACTTCCAATTCTCCCTGGTTTCTAGCCCCTAGCAACTATCAATCTGTTTTCTGTCTCCGTGTATTTACTATTCTGGATATGTCATATAAATGAAATTGTGCAATAGTGACCTTTTTAATTCTGGGAAGATAGTCTTTTAATAATTCCCAAGGACAGATGTTAGGTAGGAGCCACATTTGTTTAAGGAAATAAATAGACATCATCATATCAATTTATCTAAACAAGTGTTTATTAAGACCTAGCATTTTCAAAATATCTGAAGTGTTTTCAGAGCATAAAAAAAGACAATTGTGTCTGTACTCAAAGGGTCTGTAGTTCAGTGCGAGGGTGACAGACAAAGGGGATTGGGAGGCAAGCCCAGGAAGCCAGTGTTTCTTAATAGCCAGGAGAAGCAGGGCAGACGAGGCAAGCTTGGAGCTTCCAAGTCCTCCTTTGTCAGCATCAAGGGAGAGTGCCAATATTAGTTAGGATTTGTGGTTTCAAGATCCAGAAATTCAGCTGAATTAGTTGAACCCAGACAGGGGAAATGTTATGGGAAAGCAGAGGTAGCTCAGGACACAGGCACTAGGATCAGAGCCCAGACTCCAAAGAAAAGCTCAAGAATCTCCCTGTCCTGTCTTGATTTCTGCCTCAGTCCATTTAGACTGCTGCTAACAAAATTCTGCAGACTGGGTCGCTGATATATCATAGTAATTCATTTCTCACAGTTCTGGAGGCTGAGATCAGGACAGAGGCAGATGTGGTGTCTACTGACAGCCCACGTCCTCAAAGACAACCATCTTCACATGGTGGAAGAAGGGAGGGATTTCTCTGGGGTCCCTTTTATAAAGGCACTAATCCGTCTCATGCAGGCTTCCCCTTCATGTCCTTATTAGCTTCCAAAGGCCCCACTTCCAAATCCTTGGGGATTTGGATTTTAACAAGTGAATTTGTGGGTGACATACCCGTTCAGTCCACTGTAGCTCCTATACACACGTTAGTGGCAATTCCTTCTTTGCTCTTGTTGATGTAATGGATGACGGAGGGCTGTCCCACAGTTTATATCTTCTCTGTTCAAAAGGGGTAGCATTACACAAGGCTGAGAACCTGGGCTACAGAGCCAAATCCAGGCGAATCTAAATCCTGCCGTCTACCGGCTGTGTCACGACCTCTCCGCACTCAGTTTTCTCATTAATAATATACAACTACACAAGCTTCTGAAAATTTTAATTGAGAAAACACATATGAAGACCAATGTCTGCCTTTCAAGTCTCCAACACATATAAATTATCTTATGTCATCATTATTATTATTATTATTAAAGAGGCCACCCGGAACTGAGTGAGTCCCAACCACAAATCCAGATCTCTAGGTGGGATCTCACCTCATGTGCACAATGTGAGGGTGTTCAGCACGTGCCCTGGGTGAAGGGTTCAACTACAACTTGGGCATGACCTTGGAAGTGAAAACAATGGAACCCCCAAATCTGTACCCTCATATTAATTTGAAATAAACAAAAAACATTTCTGAAAAGAGACTAATGCTCCAGCGTGGGCCAGATGCAGACCTCTGCTCCAGCAGCCAGAGGGTGGAGGCACAGCTGAGAAGGAAGGCTGGCAGGAGACATTCTGGACCTAGGGAGGAGGGGCTGCTCAGCCACAGAACCCCAGGGCCAGAGGCCTGGGTCAGAGACGAGTGTGGAGGGAAGTCAGGGCCCCCACCTGGCAGAGGGGACAGCTGCTGGTGAAACCCAGGCCATAGAAAACAAAAAAGCGCAAGCCATGTCCCAGGCTTTATGCCTCAGCTGCAGGGACCCTCTCTGGTTTATCCTGCTTATTTAACTCCAGGAGTGTTGATGAGCTAACCTCCGGATTTTGAAATCCTTGTGTACTTTCTCTTTTGTCACTTTAGCTTGTTTGGGCTTTTCTTTTGCTCTCTCTCACATTTGGTTTTAAATTTTACTTTACCTTCATCGTTCTTACCTGAAGGTCTCCTTGCTGCCCTCCGTTTGCCCTTTAATCTTATTCTCTGGCTTTTTTTCCCACCTTGGGTGGCGGGAGAGAGAACCTGTATTTAACCTAGTTTCCTGCTGCATCATTTTATCTTTATTTAGCTGTTCTCTTATTGTTTATGGTTTTATTGCTATTTTTAACTTTTTCATGTCTACAATTTTGGATTCTCTGAAATACTGCCAGAAAAAAATGTAGAGAATGGCTATATTTGCCCCAAAGACTGGAGGTGCTCATTTCCACTTCATCTGAGCATGAATTTCTACTCGAACCGCACAAGAACTCAGCATTTTCCTCTGTTTACAGGTCCCCTCTGCTGAGCTTCCGCAGTGGTCCTACTGCAAGACGCCCTCACCTCTCACCTGGACTAGCGAACAGCTGCCTTGGGCTCTCTTTCCACCCTGCCTCCTCAAGTCTGCTCACCCAACCCAGCTACAGTGCTCCTTAAGAGCCTTAAGATCATATTTTTCTGCCGAGAACCTTCAATGGCTCTCTTGCTGTTCCTCCAACCAATCATACTCCTTCCACAAAGCCTGTGTATTCATCCTTCCTCCTCCCGGAACCCTCTTCTACCAGATGTTCATGTGGTTTAATCTCTGACTGCCTTCAGGTTCAAATATGCTCACATGTCACTCCACTGTCCTGTACTGTACAGTACCCACAGTATCACATCACTCCCTCTCCCACTTTGTTTCTTCATGGTACTTGCCACCATCTGCCACAACTGGTATTTATCTGTCACCCACCACTAAGACACAAGCTCCAAGGGAAGAAAGGGTTTGTTTTTAATTTTCTTCCCACTGTATCCCTAAAGTCTGCAACAATGCCTGGAACTACAGATACTCAATAATTCTGTGAAGACTTACTGAATGATTAAATAAATCATTTAAAGCCAGCATTACAATTTAAGCAGAATTTTTGAACAGTGAGTGTGGGATCAGGAAATGTTAGGAAGGGAGAAAAGAGGGGTAGAAGGAAGCGTCAACTATGGATGGGACAGGGCTTCCCACGGTGTGCCAGACACTTTCCAAATGGGTCTTATGGGTTATTTTCTTTAATCCTAAATTTCATAAGATAAATAAAAATGTTGGCTCAGTTTTAGCAGACTTTCTGAAACTTATCACCCATGATCTACTATCTCTCCACTCAAACTACAGTATTACTTGCCTGCAAGAAACATAAGCTTTAGAAAATAAATCTGCTACTCGGGATATTGTACAATTTTTCCCCCTGGCGATAAGGAGAAAAATTATGGCAGCTAAAAGTGACCTGATGATATTTGTCCTGGTGAATTCAAAATAAAATGTAGTCTGTGTAAAAAGAGTACAAAGTATTATCAGTGTATCATAAAAGGGGGAATTAATCTCAACATCACATGTGGAATCAAAGAAGATCTATGGCACAACATAGCACTTGATCTGGGCCTCAAAGAACTGACGTGCTTTGTAAACTCAGAAGTCTGATAGAAGGCAGAGAACTCTTAAAATACACGATATGCCAAAGCCTTTGAGTAAATGTGGTGGGCAGCACTGAGACAGCCCCCTCTGCTCTCCACTTTTTGGTATTTACACGCTTGTGTAATACTCTCCATTTAAATGTGGTTGAGACTCATGAATGACTTCTACCAAGTGAATATGGCAAAGCTGGGCGAGATGATACTTCAGTAATTAGGCTGCAGAAGATCGTGACTTCTGTTTTGCTGGCAGAATCTCTTCATTGCCTTCTTGGCTCGTATGCTTTGGTGAAAAAAGCTGTGATGTGGGATAAGTCCAAGGAGTAAAAAACTGAAAGTCTCTAGTTAATAGAAGACTATTAGGCAACAAGAAACTTGGGCCTTCCATCTAACAGCCTTCCCCAGTCAAGGCTCCCAGTGAGGCCTCAGTCATCACCAACAAGGTGATTCCAGCCCTGTGAGGATCCAACTGAGTCATACCAGGATTCCTGACTCACAGAAACAGTGAGATAATAAATGCATGTTTTTTTAAAAGTTGATTAATTTTGTAGTATTAATAATATGGTACAGAGAAAGAAAAAACTAATTGTAGACTAATGTTACATTTGTATTTTCCCCAAAATCCTTTTTGTAACATACCTTTTAATTCGTAATTCAATAAATTATTTTCATAAATATTTATTGAGTCTTTTAAATGTTATTATTGTTGTTTTAGTTACCGTAAAGCCTAGGAATATCAGAGAAAGACTGTTTCCCCAAGGAATCTAGTGCAGAGAGGTAAGATGTCCTCACAAATGACTCAAACAAGGTAGAATGTGCCAGGCCACCGGAAGTAGCTGGAGGTGACTCATCAAGAATTCGTGGTGAGCCTTTCAGCCAGAGATGCCATCTTCCAGTAATTCACCAAAATGACGAACACAAAGGGTAAGAGGAGAGGCACCCGACATGTGTTCTCTAGGCCTTTTAGAAAACGTGGAGTTGTTCCTGTGGCCACATATATGCAACTCTCTAGAAAAGGTGATATTATAGACATCAAGGGAATGAGTTCTGTTCAAAAAGGCATGCCACACAAATGCCACCATGGCAAATTGGTGGAGCCCACAGTGTTACCCAGTATGCTGTTGGCATTGTTGTAAATGAACAAATAAAGGGCAAGAAAGGGAAGCAAGTTGGGCATATAGAGGCAATGGATTATGCATAGCAAATACATGGAGGTGCAGGTGAAGGGTGATGTGTAACAGACAATTCCTCTGACCACGGAGCGGGAAACTTTAGAGTACGGAGCATATGAAGCAGACAGAATTAGAGAAGTAGATTGTGATCATACTGTGAAACTCCTTGAACTCTAAGACTAAAAGGTACCTTTTTAAACCTTTTTCAAACTCTGTTGCCAAAAATAATACAGTCCCGATTTATTTTATGGAACTTTCCTCATTCCATGGCCAATGCTTTTAAATACTGAGCCAAAGGTAAAAACTTCCTGTACGTTCATCATGTCCCAGTTCATGTAAGATGACTTCTCCATGGCGTCTCTCTGAAATGGTTCTCTGCATTTACAATGCAATTTGAACACTCAAGTGCCATTGAAATGGAGGCTAACCCCATTATAGAGGTTAACCCCATCTACAATTTATTTAATGAATTTTTACTATGTGTGAATTATTTTTGTCAATGTCTTCATTTGTTTCCAGCAAACAAAAAATTACTTCAGCTCCCCTCCACCCCCCCCAAATGCCATTGCTTGAAATATTCACACTTATTTAACAGAGTTTGGAGAAAGGCCATGAGGCTGAAAAATACATCTTTATATTTAATTTGTACACTGCCCTTGCTTCTAATTTCATTGAAAGTAGCCAAAACAGCACTAGAACTAATAATTCTTACTTGTATGTTTACCTGCATGAAATCACTTTGAACACATCTCGAAATTAATTGTCTCTGCATAATGTCTGTTAGTTACAAAATTCTTTATATTACTTCTCACGATATTTCAAAAGCTTTTTGCTCATCCTGCAGAATACGGTTCATTTTGTAATCTGTCACATTACTTTGTGTTCTTTAGAGAAGAACAGAAGCTTACCACCTTCCTCACCAATCGTAAAAGCTCATTGAGATCCTCTATACTTGTGCTTTCTTAGCCATTTTAATGCCCCCAAAACACATAACCAAGTATCCCCCCAAGCTTTCACAGATCAACAAATGGTGTCTTTGACCTTGTCTCTCTCAATTTTGCAGTGTCCATCTAATTGCACTTGGGGTGTGCATAGCCCCATGACACCAACTGTCCAACAATCACATCACCATCCCCACATCTTCCCAGTTAAGAAATGTTTATAATTCATGGTCACAATTTTATTTATTTACTTCTTTTTGATTGATGACACTTAAGCAGCTGGGAGAATTAATAGAGTTCAGCAGAGGCCACAGTCCTAATCAGGGTTTGTAATTGATATCTGAGAGGCTGCAGTCTTTCCCTTCTGGAAGGGCAGTCTAACCAGGGAGGCCCGCAAGTCTGTGCAGGGAAGGAGGAGGACCCTGAGGGCCCCGAGGGTTTGAAACTAGGAGCAGAAAGGAATAATTTTTAGTAGAGACAGGGTCTCGCCCTTGCACAGGCTGATATTATTTTTAATAGTAAGTCCCTTTAAGGACTATCGTTTGATTTCTAAGATTTATATTCCTTGTATTTTAAATTTTGCATATACTTAATAAAACATTACAATGTCTAAAGGAGTCAGAAATTCAAATTATTTGGTGGACACCAGGCTTGGCAAAAGAGCAGAGGAGTTTTGATGACTCAAAGAGCTGCATAATTTTTTTTTGAATAATCAATGCTCTGACATTTTTCCAAATTATGAAGCGAGTCATTTCATGAAAAGCTTTATTCCTCAAAGACATAGTCTGTTCCTTTGTTTTCAAATGCTTAAAACAAAAAGGTAAACTTTCAGTCTTTCTCTGTTCTTGATGACTGTAGATCTTTTAATTTCAGCCTCTCAAGGTCTATATAATTTGCTTCTAATTTTTGCCACAAAAGCACAGACTCAGCTCTTCTGAATGTTTTCTTCACAGTTTTTCTGTATATGAAATTAAAAATTCACCTCACTCAATATTCCACACATCTCTCTTCTTATAGCTTATTCACTATCCTACCCACAACATTAATCTATGATCTCACTGTCCATCCTTTTTATTTTAAAATGTCCAATTTATTTTACCCAACCCATTGCATAAGAAATAAATTATTACTGATATAGTCATATCTATTCATTCTAAGCTCTTTAAACAGCTACTAATCACCAGGGGTAAAATAATTCAACAAATCTAAATTCACTACTAAATTCAGAATAAAGCCAAGTAAACTGCTACTCAGGAGAAAACATTCCTATACAAGATTGCAAATTTCAGAAAGATAATGAGCACGTGGTGTTAAGTTTTGCGTTCTGGGTGTTCACTAAATTTTCTGACACATAGAAGTGGTTCCACAAGTGTTTATAGAGTGATAAACTCTGCGAGGGAAGTAATATCATTTTTGCATTTTCACATCATTATTCAGTGTTGAAGCCAGTATCCAAACACAAGTGTGGAGTTCACCTTCTCAGTTTCTACGCAACACTGCTTCCTTTAGCAATAAAGGAGAGGCATTAAAAATGCCACCACACTTAGAATTAGGCTCTGATGAATATGTGAGAAATTAACCAACTTAGCCTAAAAGAAAAAGAAAGGAATTTTACACCATTTTGTGAAGACTTTCTACAGTAATATAATATAATCTCATTCAAACATGGAAAACATAGACTATTAAATATTTAGATTATAGAAAACTTTTAACATACAAGTTTGGCTGCAGCATTTTCTCTTACCCCTATGTCAAAGCACTGGCATGCAAAAACAGTAAATGAATAAAAGGGTTCAATCTGGAGGGTATTAAATGATTGGGATTAACATTATGCTATTACTGCCTGGTTTGCACATCAGAAGAAATGCTTGAGGCGAACACCAAGGAATCACAACAGAAGTCAGTTCACTCAGCGAACCGTCAGAGGCATCCTGACTGCGACCGGAAGTAGGTCATACATGTTTTTCTCTCTTGAAAACCTGTGTGGCTAATTTTCATTTTAAAAGCTCACAGTTATCGTGGATACCCTGCATTGAATAATGATCCAGTAGATAGTGTACGTTTAGAGTCTAGTACTCGTTAGCTGCTTCTGCACGTCCATGGTGACAGAACCCTGCACCAAGCCCCGCACAAATGACATGTGTGGTTAGCAGAGCCCCAGAGACTCACAGCATACAAAGCCGGCAGGAGTCACGGCAGAGGAAACACACACAGCAACCAGATTTTCCAGTAGGCAATGTCTGACTTGGCGTGAATTTAGTTCAAAATTTGAAACTGACATAAGTGCCCCTCACTGAAGTTAGACCCCAAAGGAGACGAAGGTTGGGGAGTGTGTCATCGCCAGAACTGTAAGAACATGGAGCTCAGCTGAGTCACCCCCACACTCTCCCCCAATATAATAAACTTCCTTCTCAGATAATGCTTCTTCTCTAGGAAAAAGAAACAAAGGATTTTATTATCTGAGGGGTAGAATTTTAAAGTAACCAGAAGCTAACAGTCTTCCTAAATCTTGACTTTAAAAACTCAGGTCTGGTTTTTGATGACCAATGTTGCTGGAACCCCGACCATAGTTCTGGAGGGTCGAGTCTGCACATGGCTGGAGCATGCTGTGGAATTATGCTGCTCTGAGCTTCTGGAGCTGAGTGCAAGCTGGAAGGATCATGGCTAGCACAATCCGGAACCAAATAATTTTTTGAGGTGGAGATCTAGGAATCCCAAGCTCTGGAAACACTTTCTAGGCTAGTTCTTCTGCATAAAGTCTAAAGATGGGGAAGCCACCTATGTACAGCTGCAAAGCAGCCTAGTACGTAAAATAGTGACTTCTCCAAAATAACCAATCAGAATACATTGCTAGAGAAGGATTTGGCCAAGGGTGCAAGGTATTATATTATACTAAGAAGTAGAAACAGGCCCATGGGCTTCACTTGACTATCTCATTTGTTCCTACTATTAAAACTACAAGTTTGCACAGTAATTTGATAAGCTACTAAGCACGCATATTAACTCTAGCAATTATCACACCCCTACTGAGCCTCAGTTCCATTTTATAGGTAAAGATAAAGACAAAGCTACTTAATTTGTACACATTTGAGAAAATGGAGCCAAGACGTGAATCCAGGTTTGATCTTGTCAAGGCCACTGGGGGATCATCTCTGGAAACTGCTTTCCAACAGGACCTTCCAAAACTAAAATGCTAGTTTGCTCAGAAGCCACATAGAGCTCTGTCACTCCACATTCAATCTAAGCTGTGCTTGGAGCTATAAATATCACCTGCAATTCTTTAAAGATAAATGACTTTCCTCTCCCTTTATTTTGGTTAGATAACACAAGCGATTCATGATATGCACCCAAGGAATGTTATTTCCTTTAGAGTAGTGAGTAAGCTCCTGGTTCCAGAGTCGGACCATCTAACCTCACAACACTGACTCTAGGTGTGTGACTTTGGACTTTGGACAGGTTATATTACTGAAGCCTTTGTCTGCTTATTGTAGAAAAGGGTTATTGTGAGGAAATTAAATGAAAAGTTCAGACCCAATTTTCAGCATCATGCCTAGCACATATTAAACACTCTATAGATGTTATTTCTCTGCATCTTCCCTTTTTATTCTCTTTATTCAGGCTACATTATGCTGCTGAATATACATGATCCAGATATTGAATAATCAAAGAAAAATGAGGCTAATAGATATCAAGGTTAATTAACACACAAGTAAAAATGTCCTCATGTAAATTCTTCTATCTTTCATGTCTGATTAATGAGCAAAACTTCTCCCAAGTTCATGAGCAGGCTTAGGCATAGGAAAACTATGAGTGAATAAAGACTGTCCTTTTCATTCTTAGTCTCCAAGTAATGTACTATAACAGTAGCACATTCCCAGACTCTTCCCCTCTCTTTATTAAATCTTGATCGAAAATTTATTTGCATATTTTGGCCTGTCTATTGACAGATTCCAATATATCATATATCACACATAAGGAGAAAGTTCTAGATTAAGAAGAAGCTAGGTGACTCATTTCAGAGAAAAAAAAAATCCCAAAATAACAACAACAAAAAAATCTATCTGAAATCTGGGGTGATGCTAAAGTTTCAAAGATTCCTTTTGATACAGAAATTAAGGATTCTGCACATATTTTGAAATATTCTTACAAAATCCAAGCTGAGAGACATATTTATACCACCAAACTAATTGTCAGAAAACACTTTTTTCAACATTAAAAAAATTCACTTCCATCAGGCACAGTGGCTCATGCCTGTAATCCTAGTACTGTGGGAGGCCAATGCAGGTGGATTGTTTGAGCTCAGGAGTTTGAGACCAGCCTGAGCAAGAGTGACACCTCGTCTCTACGAAAAATGAAAAACCGCGGCAAGAGGATCACTTGAACCCAAGACTTTGAGGTTGCTGCGAGAGATGACGACACAGCACTCTATTAGGGGTGATAAATTGAGACCTCTGTCTCAAAAAAATTAAATAAAAACTTTAAAAAATAAAAAAATTCACTTCCCAATGGTTAGACTCAGACCAAGCTAAATATTTGCTGTCTGATAATCAAGACATTTACCTCCAACAGCTAATATTAAATTGTTCTATTAAGTTGAACTCTTCAGCAGAATTTAGTGCTTAAGAAATGACACACTTCAGCCACTAATTATGTTCAAGCAAATTATAGAAGATCTAAAATTCCAAAATCTAAAATTATGATTAAAATGAGAGTTCATACATTTCAATGGTACTTGATGAGATATTGACAAGGGCATCTTAAGACTGTGAAAGCCAAATGCCTGGGGAGCATTCCTTTTTAGGGGGGGATATTTATATGTTAGTTACCACAAAATTTAAGTTATATCCATATCTAGCCTATATCTTGTCATTAAAATCTGAGTATTTATCTAAATATGTTTTTGGAAAAGGGTAAAGAACTTTCCCACATACTTCATGATTTAACAGTTTTAAGGACAAATGATCCATTATTTCGAGATGTTGAATAAGACATTTCATTTGTTGGAATTTGTTGAAAATTCTGTATGTTCTATAAATTCTGTAACTATGTTTACAGGGAGGTAGAGATTGCTCATCAATCTTGTGGAAATTAACCCAATATAACATTCTTGACATAATGAAACCTACATAGAGTACTAAGTAAATGCTCTTAGAATTAGGAACATATCTAAAAGCATTCTTCTGTGTAAATATTATTTTGCAATTAAGATAAAAAAAACAATTCTGAGAGCTTAATTTAAGGCACAACACCCCAATCTCATTTTTTCCAAAATATTATTTTCTCATTTTTGCCAAAAACGTTCTTTGTTCTCTCCAATTTTGTATCTACCAAGCTGCACTGCCTTTCAAGGCTCTGTGCAAGCCCTGCCTGAGGAAGTCTTCTCAGACTGTCTCAGCCTCAGCCTCTCCTGAGTCTGCACCTGTCTGCGTCTCTCTACACGGCACAGCCCTTATCATATGATTCCTACATGGTCTTTACTCTTGTGTATATATCATGTTTGGCTATTTTGGCTAAATCCTAGTCTAGCATACTGCCTTTCATTAAAAAGATACATGGGCGGCACCTATGGTTCAAAGGAGTAGGGCACCGGCCCCATATGCTGGAGGTGGTGAGTTCAAACCCAGCCCTGGCCAAAAACTGCAAAAAAAAACCCCATATGTGTGTGTGTGTGTATACCACACACATACACATGGTAAATACTGATTAATTGGTTGAGAAATAGTTGGAACATCTGTAAATGAGGGAATTGGCCAGATTAGGATGAATTTCTATACTGGTTATCTTTGCTCACAGCTTAATGGCTTCAAATAACCATTTTATTATGTTCAAGAATGGGTCAGGAATCTGGAAAGTACACATGAGGGACAATTTCTCTGATCCATGAGGTCCAAGGTTTCAGATGAGAAGACTAAGGCTGGGAGTCATCCAACCGCTGGGGTTTGAGTTGTCTGTTGACTTGCTCACATACCTGAGGCCTGAGAGCAAACGACTCAAAGGTCAAGGCTGCCGTCCAGAGCACCTGCATGTGGCATTCCCATGGGAACCGGCCTCTTCACAGCTTGGTAACCTCAAGGGAGTCAGGCAGGACTCCGGGGTGAGCTTCCAAGTCAACCAGGTGAAAGCCTTTTCTGACCCAGCCTCTGAAGTCACCAATGTCACATTCGCCCTACTGTATATGATGAAGCAGTCACAAGCCTATGCAGATTCAAGGAGGAGGAAAAGTAAACCTCACCTCTTCATGGGAGAAGAGGCAAGTCACATTATTTTATCATATAGCACGTGAGGTTAGAAATACTGTTGCAACTATCTTTGCAACACTATTTAAACTGATTAAATTTAAACATTGTTTAAATATTTCTACAATGTTTAAATTCCTTGGAAAATCCAAGTTCTAAGCCACTTCTAGGCTTTAACAGACTACAATATTTGCTAGGCTCAGTCTGTGATCAAATATTCTGGTACTAGAGGAAATCCATGCTCACAACCTCTTGCTAATAATGGCAGCAATAATAGAAGCCATTTGTTGGTACATATTGTTGAACCTACAGAAAGCCTTCCAAGTATTTCCTAATTCCTCAAAGCAGCACCGTGATAAAGGGCTTATTGTTATGTCATTTTATAAGCAAGAAAACGGTGGCATTAAATTGTCAAGTAACTTAGCCAAGGTCAGTGGAAGCAAGATTTGATATCATCCATATCTGTCTGCTTCTGGAGTCCAATTTTTTTTTTATTATTATTATTTTTAGAGACAGAGTCTCACTCTGTCACCCTTGGTAGATTGCTGTGGCATCACAGCTCACAGCAACCTTAATCTCTTAATCTCTTGGACTTAAGCAATTCTCTTCCCTCAGCCTCCCAAGTAGCTGGACTACAAGTGCCCACTACAAAGTCTGGCTATTTTGTTGTTGTTCAGCAGCCCCGGGCCAAGTTTGAACCCACCAGCCCCGGTGCATGTGGCCAGTGCCCTAACTGCTGAGTGGCGGGTGTTTGGAGCTGTGGAGTCCAGACTTTTAACCCTGAAGCTATACAGACTTTATCTGTGGCGCCGATCATGTCAAAGGCTTCAGAGCCTTTCCATGTTGTAACTCTCTGTACATACCTGTCTTCCTGGGGAGCATCACTTTCTTTAGATTACTCCTGTAGCATGTTATATTGTTTCTGGTGCATGCAGTATGCAAAATCCCTTTGACAACTTTGTAAAGTCCGTTTTCAGCCTGTTCCTGCAACCACACCTTGGTCACAGTTGCCCCCGGCACCTGCCTTCCTCACCACAGCGGCGTCATTTCCTCCCTTCCTCTTGCCTGTGACACAGCCACGTCAAAGCAGCAAGCAAAAGCACTCCCAGCAATTTTTATCTTCTAATGGCAACTTTAGTTTCTCTAGGTGAATCATTTGGTATGACTCAAGCCCTGTTCTGTAGCGAATGCATTATATCATGCATTTGGGAAGAGGTTTCCTTGAGTGTCTAAACCATGGCTTTCTCCGATGTATGGGGTAGCAAAAAGTTCCTGAACTTTTCCACCTAGTTAAAGATAAATTAGTGAAACCTAGGGTGCCGCCTGTGGCTCAAAGGAGTAGGGCGCTGGCCCCATATGCTGGAGGTGGTGGGTTCAAACCCAACCCTGGCTTAAAACTTCCAAAAAAAAAAAAAAAAATTAGTGAAACCTAAGATGGCCCAAGAACTAATTAAAAACAAACTGCCAAACCTTTGTAAAACACAATTTCCACCTAGATTTCCCTATAGCCAGGCTGATCAATTTGTAGACAGTTAAGGGCAAATATTCCAAGTAGTGATTAACGGTCTGAATGAAAATGCACTCACGCACGAACAGAGCTCATTTAATGAACCAGCAATAGAGGGTGCGACTATGGATAAAATGCTCCCCGTTTGTCTCCTTGGAGGCTCAACTGCAGCAAAGAAAACTCAGGAGTTACTCTACTCCAAGGGAAAGATTTCTTTCTCCCTGAGAAGGAATCACATTTCATTCCTGCTTTTGCAAATTCTTTTTTGTTTTGCCAGACATCTGTCCCTTCCATTGCACAACAATAGAAAGCCACAAATTGCCTAAAGGCAGGTGGTCTAGCTTTGAAAGATGCTAATATTCTCCATTCAATTAGAATCCTCCCAGTCTGTTTAATTGGAATTGGCCTTTCTTGTTTAGCATTAGCAGGGGAATAGAAAATTGTCTTTCCTTCAGGCTGAGCATTGGAGAATAGGTGCTCTGAATGTCAACTTAAAAGCCAAGAACCAAGAAGAAATATTTGGGGTGACATAACAGTTGCTGAGCTCTACAGAACACAATGACTAAAATCATTCTGTATAGCTGTGAAGGGAAACATAACAAGCTTTTAGCTAGCACTGGTTCCTGGGTAGATTTTAAACATGCCATCCCAAGGCAACATATGCAGAGGTCAAAGTAGAAGGGGCGCATTTGAAACAATCACAAAATAACTGGGACGTAAAAACAAGGAAAGACAACATGGCTCACAACAGCCATTGAACTATAGCAATCTATGCAACAGGATGAGTTAAATAAACAGCAGGAGATTCTTTTAGCAATTCAACAGAATTATGTACAGAATACAGTGCTCATTTCAAGTCTCCTAGTTTGATAGAGTCTAATGGCTAAAATCAATCTCGAAACCACAACTTGCATAACCTCCTTATTTCTCTTTAATTTCATTTGATAAGAGGGCACTAGGGAAAATATTAGGATATGAGTAAAATGGATAGTACTAGCTACTGGCTTCTAATCCCTGGACTATTAACCTTTCTGTTATACTGCTAGGTAATATTCAGTGGGTGTAATCACTTAATTTCCGGTATAGATAACATGTATATGTTTATATATAAAGTATTTCTGCTTACCTTGGACATAATAACTAGTAGGAAATACCTATATATGTATATATATATGCATATATATGTGTGTGTATATATGTGTACATATGTATATTTATATATATACATATATACGCACATCTATGTATATGCAGCTATGTTTTATAGAGTATTGTCATATATGTCATTTTGTTACAACTTCACACAATGTGAGATAAGACATCAGTATATTTCACACTTGATCTTAACCAAAAGACCAAGAAGCAGTGACATCAATATATTTTAAAGATGATGTATTTACTTAAACACAATTAAATATAAAAAGTTTGACAACCTACTGTTAGCTACATAGGTAGTGATACAAATAAAATCAAACCTCAGGCCTCCAGGTTTCTAGTCCTGCATTTCCTACCAGTTAATACGTTCAAGGTAAACAGAAATACTTTGTATATAGACCGGCCATGAAGTTCATGGCCACACACTTTATGGCCACTCTGTATAGAATATATATATATATTATGTATACTGGAGATTATATGATTTCATCCACTGAATAGTAGCAAGTACAAATACTTGTAATATTCTATAAAGTGATGCCTCGAGATGATATTTTCTTACAACAAAATCCCTTTGTAACAAAGCCCATTCCAGAAAACTAAATAGAGGCAATGATCAGACAGCAGTGAGCATTTCACAGATGGCAAAATTTAAAACCAACCATCTAGCAAACAATTTTCTCAGGTTTTTCTTTTCTTGGCCTATTATAAGAAGAGTATTACAGACCAAAGGCAAGGCGGAGTTTGTTCCTTTTATTTTCAGCCACGACATTTCCCCCCCAACCCTTCGCATTTTCTTTTATCAGAAAAGGAAAAGCTTCTTTCCTTCATCCATCCTTCTGACCCCTCTTTTCACAGCTGCTTACTGATCCAGGCCCCGGTGCCGGGTGTGGGGATTCAGTGGTGAATGCAACCGACCAAGAATTCCCAGCCTAGTGGAACAGGTAGACAGGGAAATGGCTTTTATTTATTTATTTTTTGTTTGTTTGAGACAGAGTTTCACTTTGTTGCCCTGGTAGAGTGCTGTGTCGTCATAGCTCACAGCAACCTCAAACTCCTAGGCTCAAGCGATTCTCTTGCCTCAGCCTCCCAGGTAGAAGAGACTACAGGCGCCCTCCACAATGCCTTGCTATGTTTTAGAGACGGGCTCTCGCTCTTGCTCACGTTGATCTGGAACCTGTGAGCTCAGGCGATCCACCGGCCTCGGCCTCCCAGAGTGTTGGGATTATAGGCGTGAGCCACCGCACCCAGCTGGGAAATGGCTTTTAGAAAACACCAGCCTAGTGGAAGAGGTCGAAAAAGGAAAGGGCTTTAGAAGCCCCGTAATAAGGGCGTGATGAGAACAGCATGCCTTGCTGCCTTGAGCCCCTACTGTCAGCTCAGCAGAAAGCCCCCTGGAGAAAACTACTCTCAGCTCAAACCTAGAATCGGCAGAGTAGGGTAAGGAGTGGTGGACAGAGTGTTGAGGGAGCAACAGATGTGAAGGGATGGAAATGAAGGGTTGGGGTTTCCCATTCAAAGGACTGAAAAAGTTGGTGAGGGGGGAGAAGAGAAAATGCTGCAAAAAGTGAGATTAGATTGAGAGACCAGGGTCACCTCTCCAGAATGATCTCAGCCCTGCGGAGGGCTTGAACGTGGCATTACAGGTAAAAGCTACATTAGGGAAAACACAAGTGGAGACAATTTTCAGAGAAGCCACTTAGGGCCAATAGAGAACCACTTGGTAGACTGTTAATATTAATATAAGCCAGGTGAGAGGTAACAGTGGGCTAGAAATAGTTTTACAACCTATTTGACCGAAAGGACAATGGTATGTAGCCTCCACTCCAGACTTTGGTTTTATATTCTTTTTTTTTTTTTTTTTTTTTAACTTTATAACCCACAGTGGAGTGCCGTGGCGTCACAGCTCATAGGAACCTCCAGCTCTTGGGCTGAGGTGATTCTCCTGCCTCAGTCTCCCACGTAGCTGGGACCACAGGCGCTCATCACAACACCCGGCTGTTTTTTTGTTGCAGTTCAGCCAGGGCTGGGTTGAACCCACCACCCTCGGTATATGAGGCTGGCATCCTACTCACTGAGCCATAGGCGTTGCCCAGGTTTTATATTCTTTATCTCCTCTTAGAGAAAACTTGTTTCCTGCTGAAAAGTTGAAGATGAAAGCAAGCAGGTGCAGGGGTATGTTCGGGAGAGGAGCCCCGAGTGCTATTCGCTGCCCTGAATCCTGTTATCCTTCTGTTCTCCTGAAGACGGCGCACTAACAAACAGCCAGTCTGGCTGGGGCATAACCCTCACCCACGACAGCTCCCCAGCCCTGTCCTTGCTTTAGCCTCAACCATTTCTTTTATATCTTTTCCCTAAATTCAACTTATTTTCCTTCTCCTTCTAAGTTTTCTGCACCGTTTTCTTAATGCAAACCCCTTTTCCACAGGACTCATGTTTGGACCTCTGTTTTCTGAAATGGAAGTGTAACAGAGATATCCATTCTTTTCATTAACACAGAAGTTATTGATCTTGAGTTTGTTAGTAAAGTACGTTTAAAATTACTTCTGTCACATGTCCACAAGTTTATCCTTCTCTCTGTGTTCACGTGTTCCCTCTGTGACGTCTGCAACAGTTCCTGCAGCTGGATTCACACATGGACAGCCCTGAGCAGCCCAGACTCAGAGCTGGCCTTGACCTGGATTCACACATGGACAGCCCTGAGCAGCCCAGCCTCAGACCTGACCTTGACCTGGAGTCACACACAGACAGCCCTGAGCAGCCCAGCCTCAGAACTGACCTTGACCTGGATTCACACACGGACAGCCCTGAGCAGCCCAGTTTCAGAGCTGACATTGGCAGGGATGCCAGAGAAGAAAGTTAAGTACCAAAGGAATTGAATGGGTGAGCTCTTCAGATTCTATGTTTGTCCCTGAAGAGTTGTTCCCTAAAAATTTATCAGGTTCACACGTCGTGCACACCCACGCACACATCCATCATACCTTGAAGATTATGAAAATAAATTTCACCTGATTTTAACCAACTTTATATTCTGCCATAGAAGGACATGAAATTGACTCTTTTATATAACCAAAATTTTTCTGACAATCTCACAATAAAAAAAACTAATGTGTTTGGGAGTGATTAACTCACACTCTGGATACCTGCCATCATTAAAGTTTCCAAGGATAAAACCAGATCCCCAAACAGTCTGACTATTGATGAACAGAAACTGAACTGAGCTTGACAAGTCCCATCTGGAATGAATTTTCAGCATCTCAAAAATGACATTACTTTGCCAAGTTGTGTAAAGCAACCCAAATGCCCGTCAACCCATGGATGGATTAACCAACTGTGGCCTGTGTAAACCATGGAATACTATTCAGCCATAACAAAAGATGGAGGCTTTATATCCTTTATGTTTATCTGGAAGGAGGGGAAACGTAGTCTTCTTAGTAAAGTATCTCAAGAATGGAAAAAAATCCAGTGTTCTCCACTTGTGGATTGATGGGCACTTGGGCTTCTTCCATGACTTAGCAATTATGAATTGGGCTGCAATGAACATTCTGGTGCAGATGTCTTTGTTGTAATGTGATTTTTGGTCTTCTGGGTATATACCAAGTAAAGGAATTATAGGATCAAATGGCAGGTCTATTTTTAGATCTCTGAGTATTCTCCAAACGTCTTTCCAAAAGGAACATATTAGTGTGCATTCCCACCAGCAATGTAGAA